>JANPWX010000077.1:331554-354463 GCA_024734555.1 Trochalopteron elliotii
TTGGCGAACTGCTAGCAACAGACTTAACAATGTCAGTGAGGTACGCCATTCAGTTTGGCTTGAAATGCCAAACTTTTGTTTTTCTCACCGCCCCGCCGGACCCTCCCCCGCCCGAGGAGGGGCCCCACGCCCAGGGCGGCAGCGGGAGGGCGCTGCACAGCGCCCGTGTCGGGGCTGGGACCAGAGGAAACCTCCCCACCCCATCACGTACAGCCGGGGTGCTGGGAGTGCGGGCTGCGGAGGAGAAACCCAAGGGCAAAGGAAGCGATGGCAAGGTAGCGGAGCAATTTTGACCCACAAACACGCAACAGAAAAAAAAAAAATTGTAGCGCTTTGGCGAACTGCTAGCAACAGACTTAACAATGTCAGTAAGGTACGCCATTCAGTTTGGCTTGAAATGCCAAACTTTTGTTTTTCTGACAAAAGTTCAGAGAATTCGGCAGTCTTCAAGGCATCTTCAAAGTTTTAGTTTCCTGAGGCAAACGTGACACGGGACCAATTTACAAACCTCGGTCCTGTCTACAAGCTGAAGTCTGATGAGAACTGTTAGAGCAGCCAAGGAAGCAGCTGGGAGGCATCAGGTTATCTTTTGAACAGCTTTATTGATGCCAAAATCAACAATCTTCTCCATGCACAAATTTTAAATGTCACACCTTACCCCTTATAGCCAGATGTTTTTCTTAGTGTGCTTCGAAACTGCAAGTGGTCATTCAGCACTGTAAAACATAAGGCTTCCAATTTAAAAGAAATCTTTAATCCATGTCAGCAACTTCAACACAAGACTGCAAAACCAGTTCTAAGTGTGGATTATTACATACATTCATTTGAATACAGTTAACAAACTGAAACATAAGTAATTAAATTTGCACTAGAGATCAACCACTACTGAGCAAAACAATAAAACAATGTCATTATCCAGTCTACTGCATGACAGTTCATACGAGGGGGAGAGAACTAGTGTTTCTGAATCATCCATATTCCAAGGCTTGGCAACTCCCTTATGTCAGCAAGCTCCAACATGGATGATATGAAAGGTCCTTTAACAGAATTTGTTCTACTGTTCTTACACATTGATGTATAAAGAGTGAACACAGGTGACAGGTTACAATCTTCCTGATAAAGCACACTACTGCAAATAAAAAGATTTGGTTAGATTAAAATAAACAAATAAATAAATTGCAATGTCTTATGTGGAAGCTGGTAGTAGGCAGTGAACCCCTTGTCATTCAGTAAAATACTCTTTTTTATAATATTGAGAAATGTCACTGTGGAAAACCTGAACATGGGAGCCAGAGAACACAGGATCTTATTCAGCAACTTGAAGATGGTAGAGCAAATGCTGGAAATGATGAAATGCCTTCCTCAATATCTAATGCTAGATGTACAGCACTCACAGTAAACTTATGAAAATAAAGTATTAGTATTCAGGGAAAAATTCTTGCAAGTTAAGAAAAACATGTAAGTATTCCTACTTACAGATTTCTCCTTTACCCCACAACCATATGGAAGTTTGCCTACAGCAACAGATGATGTTGGGAAATCTCTACAACCCCTTTGCTTCAAATGGAACCAGTCCTCCACTGATAGCAATTCAGAGAAACCTCTATCCTTCAGCTCTACAGTTTAAAGGAAAAGGGAGGTTTTTGGTACAAAACTGAATGTACATGTTTTAACTAGATCCTACAAGATGAAAAAGATTCTAGTATAGTCCAAAAGGTGAAGTGGGTTTTTGTTTGTTGGGGGATTTGGAGAGTTGGTTTTTCAATTTTTATTTTTTGTTAATAACTTTAGCATAGGAAGTGTGAAGGAAATAATTATGTTTGGCTTCATTAGGAGATGGAATTTAATTTCAGGTTTTATGCTTCAAAGCTTCACTGATTTTAGTCTAAAATGTGTATTTTAACTAACAAGTTTCATGAATTAATTATTGTAGGATATACTACACTGCATTTATATTTGCTAGTGCTGTTTAGCTAGTAATGAGCAGGCTCCTGTCTCTTGCCATGGGGCTCACTTTCTGTGACTGTATTTTGAATCTAGTGCTTTTTAGTGGACACATTTTGCTTTTGCTGGCAGCTGTCGTGCTGTACTGCTTATCACCTTACAGTATTGTGCCTAGGAATGCTTTGATAACAGCCATGCAGATGTGCCTCCATGGGATAGCAGGTGGCCAGTGTGGCTGCTGTTCCTGTCCTGCTGTACTGGACAGGCTGGAACTTAGTCTGAACTTGAGCTGAAAGGACTGTGACCTGTGAATGAGTCCATGATGGAGAAGAGATCTACCTGCAGCCCATGGAGAACCCCATGCCAGAGCAGGTGGATGCCTGAAGGAGGATGTGACCCTGTGAGATGCCTGTGATGGAGCAGGTTTGCAGAAGAAAGGAACTCCTCTCATTTTAACATGAGAATATATATACATATGAAGTTTATGAGAGAACATTCGCATTGGCTACACTTGTATCTTCTTGGCCAAAGCCTTAACATACACATGATGGCTCCTCATGGATATCTAGCTGTTAGCACAAGATGACTTAAGAATACCTCTTGTACAAATTCTCCCTTTGCCTCTTTTCCTTAATCACAAACAATACCACTCTATTACCAAAAATACTGGTGCAATGCCAGAGGAGGATCTTCAATTTATCCGTCTAAATCACAGGAAACTAAAATGAAGCTTTCTATTGTTTTTGGCACACAGCTAAGTTTCCTCCTCATTTATACAAATTACATTCTCCTTTGGATTGTTATCTTGTAACGACTGAAAACACTTTATATGGCTGTGACATCTTTCCTGTTTTCATCCCTTCAGAGAGCTACTACACAAATAACCCTTTCCAACCTGTTGCTTAGACCGCAATCACTTTTCTCATATTCCTTATTGTGTCAAACACAAGTTTCTTGGCTTTGATTGCAAATCCTTCTAAGTGGTCCCATCTCAGGATCCAATGGGGAGTTTCTACTTCCAAAGGACTTCAGCACTTGCCTCCATCTTCAGGTTCTGAAATGATCATATACTTACATGCTATTTTGTCTCATGTATTTGAAAGTAGTTCAAACATCTATTAAACTGCCTCATAGTAAAAAAAGATTTGAAGAGTGATTTAGAAGTGTCTTAACTATTATTTTTACATATACCACAGTAAAGGAAGTTCTTTATGGATTAAGAAGATAGACTAGTGTCTGTGTTGACTGGTGTGTTCACACCATCTGCCAGTGTCAAATAATATTTCTGATTTAATATATGCTCTCTGTAAGTTCTTGGTTTTGATACTATCCTTTTGATTTTTATATAGCTCTGAACAGAGTAGGGATCTTAGCAATGAAATAGAACTTCTTGAAGTTACAGCAACAGCATGGGGAGGAACAACAAAACAAAAATCACACAACAAATCACCAACTTTTTCTTCAGTTATACAGAACTATTATGATTCTATAGCTAACAAGGAAAAAAAACCACAACCAAAAAGAAAAACAAAAACATCCCAAACATTTCTCTTATTTTAGGTTGGGATAATTAAGCTAGTAAAATAGGACTAAAAGCTACACAGCATTTGTATTCATAACAATGCCACACTTACCAACAATACCATAAGCTTATGAGGCCTGTAAAATTTCACACACAACTCTTAAATTTAATTCATCTAATGGTTCATTAAAAGTAGAGCTGAAAGAATTGATATTAGTCTTGCAGAAGTTCTACCTGATTTTGAGATAAATTCTCAAAAATGTTGGTTGGGATATTTTGATTTTTTTAAAAGGAAAAAATGAGTTTTAAATGAAGATCTTTTTGAACTCTTAATTAGAAAACTGTATTATTTGTTTCATCCTTGCAACGACAAGAGTTGTCACTGAGAACTCAGGTAGGGACAGATGAGAGAGACAACACTGGGGAAGCAGATGCAGACCACAGAGACGTACATTACAATCATAGCAAAGTTTGGAAGGAACCTTTAAAGGTCCTCTAGTCCAATGCCCCTGTGATGAGCAGGTACATCTCCAACAATCACAGACCACTAGCATTGCCCCTCCCATCCCCAAGCACACAGCAAACGCTATTCTTCCATTAACTTCAGCTGAGGCTTCCCCCGCCCACTAGGGTCTCAGCATCCCTTCTGTCCCAGCTCCCGGCCTCTCCGTAACTCTCTACATGCTCTTCATCTTCCCAGTGAAACCAGCCAGCCAGCGTCAGCCAGGAAAAGCCGCTGGCAGGCAGAGCGGAGGAAGTGCTGCGCCCGCCTGCTGCTGCGGACTGTCCCACACGCGCAGGTGCCCCCTGGGCTGGGGGACACAGGGATAGGGGAAAGGTCCTGTCCTCGTCATCCACCACCACATCCCCAGCCCCCGAGCTCTGGCAGTACTGACTGCCCCCTTAAAGTGAAAAGGGTGCAGAAGTGCACACCTGGGATTCTGCCTATGCAGGCAGAGCTTCCGTTCTTCACAGCAATTCCAAATTCCAGTGCTCACTTCAGAGTACTGTATCCAGAAGGTAATTGCACATCTATTTTCATAAAGGTTTTATTCATTTAATATTTTATACTTCAAACATAGCTCAGCAGTCAGCCATTTACTTTCAAAAGCACTTCTCCTTACTGCTAGGTACACTGTTTCCATGGAGACTTCCTTAGATATTCTGGGGTGAACACTCTTAATCTCTTATTTTCTTTTCATTTTAAAAATCAGGACAGACCCAGGCACTCCTGAAAGTCACTAAAGGTTTAAGTTTCCAGTAGTAACAACTCTCAGGCATCTATTGTTGGTTTACTAGGAGTTACATGCTGCCAGTGTTGAACAGGTAACCTACCTCGCCATTAGGTTACCACCCTGAACAGACACACTGAAGTAAAGAATTCATACAAGGTCTTGAATTTAGACCAAAACACAGTAACTCTGTTACATCTGACGTATGTAATTATCAAAGAAAATGAATGCAGTCATCTTCATTTTCTTTAATACCACTCACACATTGAAGATTCAAGTGACTGGCTGTCTCTGTCTGCTTGACACAGATCCAAACTTTCCCACCTCTCCCAAGTGAACATGCAAGATATTAATGTATTTTTTGAGTGGCAAGGCTATGCAATGAATCTCTGATCTTATCTCAACATGCACTGCAGTAGTTGTAGCAGCTGGTCTGGGGAAAACCAGAACACCAGTCTACCAAGTAGGATACCCTTTCTACACAGGACCAAGAATTTAATCTAAAAATGCTAGCACTCATCTTTTCCTGGATTACAAATACACAAAATACAACCACAGCTTTCTATTCAAACAGCTGTTGAGCCTCCTGCCAAACCACATCATGTGCTCTTTTTATGGATCAGTCTTTATCTATCAGGACACAACTTCCATCAGCACACAAAAACTTTATTAACTTGATAATGAAATTCACAATATGAAGTCAGTTACCAACCTTCTATTTAATTTCTAAAAAATAAAAATCACTGTGTAATGATATTAATGACTATATGCCTAATGCCTATAGTTATTTGTTAATAGGTATTTCATTGCTGTTATAGGTATGAGATATCCAAAATGCCTCAGTTACAGGAAAAATCTTCAAGTGGAAATACTGTGAATACCAAAGCCGTTCACCACACAAGGTTTCATGAATACTGCTATCCCTGAACTATTTGTGAAGCGTACTTCAAGTTTATTTCTCATTTTGTATTAAAAAGCAAAATGAAACCAGTATCTGCAAAAAGTAAGGCCTAGGTCCTCATAAAAGAAAAAAAAAAAATAGTGTGCTTAAGGAAATACATAGATACCACAAATTTTCCTACTACATCTTACTGCCACACAAAAGACCTAATTTTTTTTCTTAGAGACACAAAATCTTTCACAAACTGAAACCAAACTGATCCTCACTAATGAGCTGACTAGTCCTGGATGAAGGTTTCAGATTGGTGTGTTTTTCCATCTTCTCAACAGCATTAACGTATATTTCATGGAAGCTACATATTACATGTGAGCAACTTTGGAGTCCCCTGTAGGAACAAGAATTTGTCAGTGCAGCATGTAAATACTTTGAGATGTTAGTCTGCTGTTGTCCACTGGCTGCTCCACAGTAATGTGTAGATAATACAAGCATGTAAGTTCAATCTTAGTACTACCTGGTTTCAATAAAATTTATCAACGATAATGTTAAAATATAGAAATATCATTAAAAATAGGAAAATGTGATCACAGAACATACTTGGAAAGAATTTTATAGGCTTAGAAGAAAAGTTAAGGGAGCTCTCCAGTAAATATTATATCTCTAACTATATTCCAACCTTGTCTTCAAGTGCAGCTCTTAGATAACTTTATATTAAAGAAATTAGTTCAAAAATCTTAATTTAAAAAGAAAAATAAAAGTGAGGGTAGGTAATGAACTCATTTTTTTTGCTTCACCTTGCTAGTATATGTTGTCTGATGAAATATTGCTAAGATAGTATAATGCTATACAGCAATCAAAATGGACATGCAAATTCTGATCAGCAGGGCTATTTTTGCTCATCTCCTCCAGAAACAGAAGGAAATAAAAATGAAGGGTCTTAATTTTGCACATTATGAAAACTCCTCAAATCATTTCCCCCCCTTTTTTCAGCCCCAAACAGAACTTCTTTAGCACTTAACATTCAACTGAACAGAAAGAAAATGCTACACCCAGACCGCACTTGCATGTAACTTTGGGTCACTATATGATTTCATTCACTATGTCTTCTCAAACTGCTCTTTACCTCACTCTGATGTGGAGGGCCATGCTGTACCTGCAAGGCTGCATTCCCTCTGATTGTCCTGCAGAACCGTTTCTACCATAAACTACAGAAGTTTCAAGAACAAAGCATGGTAATACAATCCAGATGAAAAACAAGGCAGAAAGGAAAACAGTAACACAGTACTGATACTAGTTCAGGATGGCAGAATACAACTATTTCATCAAAAATAGACAAACTGTAGTTTTTCAAGACTGATGAACAAAAATAAATCCTACATTTTCCTTTTCTCTAGAACATGGAAAACCTGTGGAGTAATGTTCCATCTCTCGATATTTTTGGGAGTCAAAAAACTGGAAAAAATAATTACCAGAAGTTTCAAGTCTCATGTCTACACATTTAACAAAGACTTTCTCCAGACTTCTAGGACTAACATTTTTCACAACCTTTTTCATCCTCTTCAAGTTTTGTGTTTATTAAATGTTCCTGCAATGAAAAGACAGCTAAAAGTAGCACCATCTCTTCTGTTAAGAGGCTGTATTCTTGCTTTATCAAGCATCAGTTCCCACTAAATCCTTTATTTCCACACCCAAATAAAAGTACTTTCCTTTTTAGGTACAAAAGCACTTGAGCGAGTCTCAGTTTCAAGACTGTCCACATGCTCATCTCTGCCTCTTCTCCAGAAATGGACTGATTATCCTCTCCCTCATTTTTCTTGGTCAGGATATCTGTCATCTGTTCTACCTGGATAATCCTACAATATGGAGCAGGAATGCTACCAGCTATGCTGTTTTTAATAATATTGCTACTGATTATGAACTGGCACTTTGTAAAGGAGCCCCTTTATAATTTATCTTAAGTTAGACAGCAATAATGGAGTTGATGCTTATCTAAGAACTAAAAAGGGGGTATTTATGTAGTGGCTTAAAATGCAAGTTGCAAGTGTTTGGCATTTACTAAGTTCCTGACTCCAATTTTCCTCTTACACTTCTAACTAGTTCTGTACAGCTAGAACTGAACTAACTTGTTTCAGCAGTATGAATTGTGATAGCTGCAAAGCACTGGAGCCACCAACTGTTCAAACATGGCAACAGCCACCTAACTTCTATTCCAGAATAGTAAATACAAAACACATTATGTTAAGTTTTGGGACCACTGAGTTTCCTTCATTACTTAAGACATAAAATCATACTTACCTCATCAAAATTATGAAAACTTTGTATTTTATAAAAAGGATACCTATCTCGAATTATTATATTGCCATCTGTAAAGATATGACATTTATCTAATACCCTAGAAGCTCTTACAGCTCTCCTTTCAATTAGACACTCAAATGAAAGACAGTTACATAAAACTATGCAGCAGATGCACTTCCTTGCACACTAGGTCGTAAGTTCACAGAAGCCTTTCATAATGGATTTTACACGTTACTGTGAATAATTATATCCAGAATTTTAAAACACTTAAAGGTAATTATTATATTAATGAGCAAAATGAACAGTTACCTCAGAGCACACTCTTAAAACACCTATATGTTCTGCTAAAAGAACACCTTGATGTATTTGAAGCTTACTTTAAACTTTTGCCTCCAAATCCACGTTTTAATTCCCTCTATTTCCTTTCCTACTTTTACTATAAATTTCTGTCATTGAGCTCTATCAACTCAGTTAAGACAGCCAAATGTCTCAGTTGTCCCAAGCTGACATTCTGTGGAGTTGAACACATTATTTGCAAGTTTGCTGATGACACCAAACTAGGAGGTGCTGTTGACTCTTTAGAGAAATGAGAGACCTTGCAGAAGGATCTAGATAGATTGGAGCATTGGATAATTATTCATGAGGTGAAATTTAACAAGTCCAAATACCAAATTCAGCATCATGGACAAACTGGGAGAGGAGTGGCTGGAGAGCATCTCTGCAGAAAGGGGCCTGGTGTTGCTGGTTGGCAGCAGGATCAGCGTGAGTCAGTGGTGTGCCCTGGCATCCAAGAGGTGAAACCACACCCTGGGGTGCATCAAACACAGCATCACCAGCCTGTCTAGAGAGAGGATTATCCCTCTGTATTCAACACTGGTGTGGCCTCAGCTTGACTGCTGTATGCAGTGCTGGGTCCACAATTTAAAAAGGATATTGAGGTCTTTGTTTTATGTCCAGAGTAGGGCAACCAAGCTGGTGGAAGGGCTGGAAGGGATGTTCTGAGTGACTGAGGATTTTGATTTTGTCTAGTTTGAAAAGGAGACTGAGGAACCACCACATTGTTCTCTACAGCTTCCTGAGGAGAAATGTACAGAGAAGTGCTGATCTCTTCTGAGATCAATCATAGGACATGTAGGAACAGTTCAGAGCTGCAACAGGGAAGGTTCAGACTGGAGATCAGGAAGCATTTCTTTACTGGGAAGGCACTCAAACTCTGAAACAGGCTTCCTGAAAAGGTGGTTGATGCTTTGAGCCTGACAATGTTTAAGAAGGGAAACATGCTTTAATTTTTTGAAGTGGTCAAGGCAGTTGGATTAGATGATTGTTGTAGGTCCCTTCCAACTGAACTATTCTATTTTTACCTGAATTCAACCAAGCATAAGAGAAACACCTGAAAAAATAGCACAACAGTGTCTGACAATTTTAACCAGTAGGCAACAGTATATAGTGCTAATTTCAGCTTGCAAGGCATCTTGTTCCAAGATGAGTTTATATTACAGCACTGCAGTCGCTAGGTAGAAGACAGAACAAGAAAGCTACAGGATTAAGTCAACTGCACAGTTCAACTATGAGAAACCCAGAACTTAGATCAGTTTTACTTTATCTTAACACAATGTTGCACTCATTATTATAAAATAATAGTTCAAGCATCTAAGAAAATATATATACTGAGACAGATTCCACAGCCAAGAACCACCTTACTAAATCAACTGCAAGAAGGTTAATGACACAAAACTTTCTTTAGATATTTAAGCCATCCCAGCTCTGTTAATATTGCATAACCAGCCAATTCCTTGATGGAGACTCCTGCATGAGCATGTAGGAAGAAGGGCTATGGCAAGGTATAACTGTTCATTCACTATCCCAACTGTACTAGCAGATCCCTCGGAAAAAATACATTTTCTTTTCATGTGCTTTCAAGCTTTCATGTGCATCAGAACTACTCACAAACTGTTCACACTTTCTTTCATCATCTATTAAGGGATTCCATCCACATCCTCCCCCCATTTTGTCCAATTGCACCCCTCACCACTCCCAAAGTATTTTGGCATCTTCCCATGTTTGCAGTCTAGCTAAGGCAGAAAAGCTCATCCTACAGTATTTCCAGATTTCAAAAAGAGCAGGAAAACCAAACCAACCAACCAACCCCCACCAAACTTTCTTCCTCTTCCAAACAAGTTTTCCTGGAAGAACTTACTTTCACAGACACCACCAGTGAGAATGAGGAAATACACATGCAATGTGATGTTGTGTCAAACTAGTGATTCCTTCTCCATTTCCTGATCATTTATAGTAGATATTAAGCAGCAAGTGATTTTACTTGTTCTTTACCTTACATTTTGTGGATGTAAATATATACTAGCTTTTGTTTATTGGTAGCATTCCCCTACATGTTTATATACACAAATATATATACCTATACAGAAACACAGAGAAGCATAGACTAGGGAGACAAGAAGCAGTTGTAAAGAAAGAACAATTCCTGAAGTTCGAAGAAAGTAAAGCAAGCGCCTGGTTTGTCTATAACCCATTTCTTAGGCCCTTCAAGGACAAAGAAGAAACATTTGGGAGCACAGTTACTTTTTACCTTGTATGCTTACAGGAAGGCTAGCTCTAAAAGCAAGTCAGAGGCAATCAGGGAAATTGCAAATACCTGTAGCTTTACTAAAAGCTTCACCAAAATGTTCCCTGGAATCCACAGTACTTATTAAAATTCTGACTAAAAACCAGCAGTTTAAATTAACATTGTAATATTCCTAAGCAATGTTATAAAAGGTTAATTATCAACATACAAAGATTGGTCTAGAAAACTTTTAAATGAAATTTAGGAAGACTGATAAAAATGCTGCACTTTAGACTTGCTGGCAGATCTTAAAAAAGGAGCCTGAGAACTCTTAGCACAAGACAAACATAACCCTGATACTAGAACAGACCAATCAGATGAATCAAGATTATACATGTCCATATCCTTACCATGTATGTGCCAATTCCCACCTATCAATCAGAAGCACATGAGAGAGACCCAGACACCAAGGAAGTTTGATTTTGTTGGGACCATAAAAAGCCCATAGATGAGGATGTTCCCAGTGAGTAAAACAGAGATAAATCTCTAGTTAGTGAAAAGACTAGTGGAGCAGAGAGCTGCAGCTCTGACAAGGTGCACAAATCATACAGGAGTTCAATTACTGATTAATGCACCAGTTCTACGAGTTACAGCTACCACATGAAAGAACAGCACTTGCCCTGCCTTGCCAGTCAAACACACGGTGGTGTTGCTGCCCTATGGAAGCAGCACTGGTCTCTTGAGCACACTGCACACTAGCCCAAGATGTGACATCACGTATTTATCAAGTGCTGGGAAGAAAACTTCCCACTCTTGCCATTCACAGGCTCCCTGGCAGTCACACTCCCCAAGGCCAGACTTCCACTGCTGGGACTGAAACCCCTTCCCAGGGGCAGCTCCAGTGACCTGATGGGAGCCTCACTTGGCTCCTCACGCACCCAGTCAGACCAGGTTGCCTCCAGCAGTCTCACATGCCTTGTTCCAGAAATCCATTTATTCTCGGCTCATACCACAGACACAGACAGGCCAAGCTGGTGCCTCCAAGGAAGAACCCCTCACTAAGGAACCCCTGGGCTTTTATCCCCAGTCTCCCCATGCTCCTGCCCCCTCTCCGTGTCCATCCACCTCCGCTGGGTCACTGGTCTTCATTTCCTTTGGTGTCCAAACAGTCGGCAATTCCTGGCTCCTGCTGTGTCTCTCAGTGTCCATTCACCTGCCTGGCAGCACCCATCTTCATGCCCTTTGTTATCCCAAAGGTTGGCAGCTCCTGGCCTCTTGTCTTGGGGCTCCCACTCAGAGCTCAACTCGCATCTCAATGTGCAGGTTTCAAGCCCAGCTACCTGCACCAGGTGTATTCCTCAGCAGTGCTGTAGTCACACCAAAGCCATTCATAAACAAGACATTCAAAACAACTTGGGAGTGCAGGAGACTTTAATAAAAGATCTCATGTTCATGCAAAGGGCCGATTTTACCACACCACCAAGGACCACTTAATCCCAAGGAATGCTTCTGAGCAGCCACACAGACAGGCAAGACCTACACCTGAGTATTTTTATAAAATCTTGATCTAGGTTTTGTTCCACTGCGCTTTATTAGAACTCCCCAGAAGATGACTAGTAAACTGATTTTTGCCATTTGTTGTTTAGATTTTTTGGCCAAGGCTCACTTTAGGCTACAGAGGGATGGCTCAGTTTGTTGCTAGCAGAACTCTGAAATACATAGTTCATGTTTTATGAATACAGCATATCCCTGCAACTTTTCTTGAATTCTAGGCAGCTCTTTTGCTTCTGCTATGTCTGTAAAAACATGTTTACATGCCTGTTGGCTCCCCACACTTCTTATGAAAGAATATAAGGTAGAATGTCACCTAATTTAAATGTCCTAGAAATCGGCAGATTTCTGGAAGTGATCCCTTAACATCCTATAGCTTTTCTATCCCTGAAGGGGAACAGGCCTACTAATCTATACATTTCAGATCCAGCTCTTAATTCAGTACTAGAGAGGCACGTGGCAAGTGCAACTATACATGCACAGATGGAGCAAATAATTTTCAAGCTTAACTCCACGTGGTTGCAGATACCAGAGTGTGGCTCCTAGCAGTCAATATTGAATACCTCACTATGTACAATGCTGTGGGCAGCTTCCACAAACTGTTTTCCCAGGTAACCACTCGTATGTCACAACACAAAGTATGTCTGTCAAGGCTAATGAAGCTGCTGAAGTTTGGATGGAATTTTCTCAAGTAGATGAAGGATAGAGCTCAAATTCCAGGTTGAGTCCAGACATGCTATTTTGACAACTGCTACATCAAAGTAACCCAGAGAAATATCCAACCAGTGCAAAAGGCTTACTTTTTGATATGCTAGCATATATTGCCAGGAAACAACTTCATGATTTGGGGTGGAAGAGAAAGTAGTGTTAATACAAGAATACTGGCATATTCAGATGGAATCCAGGACAGTCTTTAAATACTCCATCACAAAATACTAAAGAAAGGATTCTCCAAAGCTCTGATTCTTTTTTTAACTACTCTTCATTCTCAGTGAAAATTTATTAAGATAAAAGTTTTTGATTTTTACAAAGAAAAAAAGAATTTGAAAACCACCAATTTTAAGTAGCAACTTATAAAGATTCTATTCTCCGTAATCAAGAAACTCATGTTACAATGAAGTGGAACTCTTCACTTACCCTATTAGTGAAAAAGTTGAAAACTCTAGCACTTGCACATTTTCTCTTGTAAATGCCAAAGAAACCCTTCCTCCCAAAACTATTAAGCCTCCCTAAGTAAAATGTATCACCAGAGTAAAATGGACTACCTCAGAAAGTCAAAATACTCTTGGGCACACTCAAAAGCTCTTAGAATAAAGCCAAGAATTGAGACTAGTCTACTAGTCCAGAAGAGTTCTGCAGGCTTTTTCTTTAACCTCTCTTACTTCTCTGGAAAACAAACCAGTCCCCCACCCCTCTAAAAAAAAGCCCAAAACAGCAAACCAAACCCACCAGACAAAAAGCAGGAAAATTTATTTCACTCTTAGAATGAAACTTAAGTTTGCAATAAATATGACTATTACAGTACTACAGACCCAAGAAGGGCAAAACACTGTTTATCACTCCAAGAAGAGTTTCCATACTTTCTAGGAGAGATCACAGTACTACTCTCCCCAAGAGACAAGGTTCTTTTCTGGGGATTATTTTTCTCCCTTTCCTCCCCTACTTTACCCTTATGTTTTAACCTCCATCCACCTCAACCTCTCGTTTACAAACACATTAGTCACATGAAAACATGGTATGTGTTTTCCTTTCCAAATTTCAAGTGCAGTGCATATTTGATATATGTAACCGCATCTTTCTACTGACTGTGTGTTTAATTACAGGCTGAATTTAATAAACAAACCTTCGAAAGGGACAAAAATAACTTTGAATAGTAGATACCAACAAGTGAACATCTGTTGTCAAAGTGATCCTTACAATCCCTGGACATGAGTTGCTAGGAAATAAAGGTAAAAAGAATCATCCTCATTCAGACTACAGCTTCAAACAGGAGCTGACTCAGACCTGGCCAGACAAAGAACATGTTCCCTTTTGTTTGCACTGATCTCTGTGGATAACCCATATTCCAGACTGCTCATGCCATCTCCCTGAGCACCTTTCACTAAACCCTCCTTTCACTATATTGCCACAGCAGCCTCTCAAATGCTGCCTGATAGGATCTATTCCTAATTCAACCATTTGGATTTAACCTGGGATCAGTGACTTTCTGCAAATCAAGACACATGAACAGTGAGAACTGGAAAGAACTACTTCCCTAAATACTTCCTCAGACACCCAGTAATTAAAGGACAGAGACTGAGCCAAATTTTTTTTTTTTAGTAGCATCTCTAGTTCAATTTTTCCCCAAAGTCTGAGGTATTCCAAACTTCTTGGCTGACCACTGAAAATACCCCAAGAACCTCTGGTAGGACTGTTAATCAAGCAACCACAAAATACTCTACATTCATTCTCATAATTATGTAAGTAAGCATATTTGGGCTTTCCAACACCCAATCAGTTCTTACAGAATACTCACCTGCACACAACTCCAGTCCGATACTTTTAGAAGCGCCACATATCTGTTAATGCAAGATCAGAGCTAAAGCTCTACCAGAAGATGCTGACAAAGAACACAATTTGGTGACATACAGAACTTTTAAAACCAGCAGTAGGACCTGCAGACTGGATTAAATTATGAACTGCACAGTTCAGAGAGCACAACTTGCTCATGAAGTTAACCCTGTGCAGTATTACACTGCAAAATTTCCCTGTGATGGCTGAAAGGGAGCACTTCTTCACACAAAATCTTCCCCAAGCCTTGAGAACATAAGCATAACGTGATTTCAAACAGATTTGTGACTTGCAGTACAGGTTATTTTGATAGACACATACATACAGTAATGATTTGCTTTTATGCTTCATCTGATAACAGTGATGCACAACACTACATCCCAGAACTGTAGTATCTCACTCACTACATTCTATCAAAAATTATTTAATATAGCACAATCACACACCTTCACACCACAGAATAATTTCAATCATAAAATCCAGGTTTCAATTACTGTTAAATCAACCTGTTTTTCAAATCCTTTTTCTAGATAAGAATTAAGGAGATTTTACCTAAATTAATACCTTATTACCAGAGCTCATCACATACTGACACTCTTTTCTGCAGTTAAGAAACTTGTCCCTAAGACATTCTTGTTTCATTATGAAACTTTTTATGTCAGTGTTTTATTAAAAAAAAAAAAAAATCAGCCACCTAGTAGTGCCAAGTTCTCAAGTTTGTGGAAAATGAGATACATAAGTTCTTCAAGACACATTTTTTGGTCTTTGGAAAACTACTAGGAAAGCTAAAAAAAAAAAAAACAACAACTTGAACTCAGTTTTACAGTGCTTAACACAAGTATCTTTTATTTCCAACTATTACAGTAATATTCAGAAACTACAGTGTTATTTCCCACGTAAAACATGGGCCTTTGCCAAGGTAGTATGGAGTGAGAAAATAAAATGATACACATATATCAAAACAACTAACTAGTGACTCAGTACTTCCTAAGTGCTTATATTTTACACCTCTGCAGAGAGGACAGTTAAAGAATAACAGAAGTAACTAGAAAAATGCCAGTCCTCTGCAACAGTAGAAGCAGCTTTCTCTCTGCATCAAGTACAATAAACAGGAACTAGTTAATTTGTTCTGCAGCAGGAAAAAGGACTGCCATAAAAGCACTTTCAAGATGCGGGTATCTGGAATCTTTTAAAGATTCTATAACATGTCACCCAAGGGATTTCTCATTGTTGTGCATCTTATCCATTGTTAAATTCCTGATCATTTCTGTCCCAACTGCTGACATGCCCCACAGCAGGACAGTTGCTCTAACATTCTTGTCAGTCACAGCAGCATACAAAGCAGAGATTAAGTAACCCAAGTTATGCTAGTCTTCTGCCTTAACTGAGCTTTCTACTCTCTTTTACTATCCATTCAGTTTTTTTATATTCCCTGCCTTTACTCGAATCCTTGATCACGTTCCACCTCTCAGGAAGTACCACATTATTTCCAAAAGGAAACAGGCCTACATTTTTTTCTCCTAAAAGTGGGACATGACCAGCTACCACTTACCTGTAGGTCAGATTTCCCCAAAAATACTTCTCAATCAACCAAAATCACTAGAAATGTATTTTGCACTGACTACAATATAATTACTTGTATAGCACTTAAGCATTCATCACAGATTTTTTTTTTCTTTTCAAACACAGCCCCATTATTTCAAACTAGCACTGATAGCTAGCATTAATTACCTAGGTCAGCTGACAGTAACCAAAACCAGTTAATCCCAGATACTACCAAAACACCAACCTGGATCCAAGTAAGCATTTCTTCAGTTCAAAGTCTCAGTTTGCTGTTTACAAAACTTGTGTAAAAATTGTTCCATGTAAAGCACGTTGGCCACATGTAAAAGCCCTTTTTTTCCTTTCATTAAACTAGGGAGATTGCCTCCCTCATCTGAAGTGGATGTCTGAACTTGGTACAAATTCGTAATACTCCAAGCAATCAGTCCTTCAAGTGCTAATCTCCTTGAGTCATAAAATGCCACCAAAGGCTACCTAAGTCACAACTATTTGCATTTACAGCTTTGCCTGTAGTTTGTTACCAATGTGAAGAACCTGACTCACTCACAGGGCCTGAAATTTTTTTTTAGTATTAAAATTTTTTAATCAAGCACTCTGTTTGGGCACTTAAGACTAGAGTTGCACACACATCATGTCATCCTAGCAAGTTAAGTGTAATGAAAACCCCCCACATCCCACCCCATCCCAATAAAAACTCTAAAAACCCCAACACTTGAGCCCAAAATTTACAGACTTGCTCACCTATTTAAAAGGGGAACTAGGCAAATTTAAGTTTTGTTTAACAGTAAGAATGAAATGCTATAATGGCTTTGGTAGTTTTGCCTTCCTTACAGCAGTGAAAAATCCAGAATATAAGTGTCATTTTATAACTCTCAGTCTCTACCTACTAGTCAGTTCTCCTCCCACCAAGAACCCAAGTGGATGTAGTATTACAGTCTTGTATTAACCCTACTGGAATAAATGTGGGCAAAAATTTTTGTTTGTCCTGATGAAAACTGCATTCTGAATCTCAGAACCTGTGGCACGCAACAGTGGCAGTGTGGAACATGGGTAATCTCAGATTCCAGACAATTCCCACGCACCACATCAACAGGTATACCTGCTTCAACGCTTCTCCTGCTGTATCATTAAAGACAGATGCTACAGATACAAGAGACACAAGCACAGCAGATACCCATCAGAAGCATAGATGTAGTAAATGGAGAATTTTAACAACACACTTTTATTTTCCTCCAGTATCTTTTCCTTTAGACATTACCCAAAAATGGGAACAGGAAATTACCAGAAAGTGGCTCTATAGAGAACTGTAGATTTCATAGTAAGGCTTCTACAAAGAGTCACAACATGATGCAGTGCACTCCTTTCTGTTCTGAATCCATGACACTTCTGTGTTTCATATACTGAATGCTATTAGCCTATTCATATGAAGCTACCAGAACCAAACAGAAAAGGCTTCAGGGAATAAATTCTCTAGATTGTTGGGAGAGGATAGCAAAAGTGGAATGGAAACAAATTCCAATAATCCCAGATTTAAAGAAAGCTGAGTCTTTACCAACACTTCGTACACAAGACCACTTATGAACTACACAAATACGAGTGATGTTTTGCAGAACATAGAGCACTGCAGTAATTTTCTATGGCAGAAAGTCAGCCATGCCAGAGAAATCCAACTCTGTGCCACCTCCCTTCTAGTCCTGTTCATTTAATACCTATGAACAAGCTCAAGATGTCTGTCCTGGACAGTCATCTCACTAGTCAATTTTGATAGTCAAATGTCAGCATTAGAAAGTCAATTCTCAAGAACTGACCTGTTTTTTTCAGTATCACCCAGTGAAAAATTAGTGAAAAAAATGTTTCAATTTCCAGCATGCTTTCAGAGACTGAGTACACAGAATTTTCTATGGTTAACAGACAAGGTTTTTCTTACAAGGCTAACCGTGCTATACTAGAGATTACAGGAAGTGTTAATACTGGTTGGAATTTTTGACTTTTTCTTTAGAAACACAGAGTAAGCTACGCTCTTCCTGCATAATACACTTTAAAAAAATAACTTCATTTTGGACAATTCCTAAAAATCCATGCAGGCTTACGTTCATTACATTAATCTCCCAGAAATTTGTACGGCTCAGACTAATTCACAGCAGTTCACTGTAAAAACAAATACTTGTAATAAAGCCAGGAGAAATGTGCTCCCCATACATGTGACATTTTTAACAGAAAAGCTGAATACATCTGCAAAAAATGCCTCTTGGTATTTCTGCAGGATTTTAAAACTGGCACTTGATTCACACACCTAACCACTCCTCTCTAGTCACATCTCCTACATGAACATCAGAGACAAAGATCAAATTAGTTCAGTAAGACCAGCTGAACTTAGCAGCACTGCTTCTCTCCCTACAGTCCCCTGTCAACTACTTCAGTGTCTCAGCTACACTGAAACCAATGTACAGAGCTGATGATTATTTATGAGGAAATATTCAAATGACTGAAAAAGCCCAGTTTACACAGAACTTAATTTAAGACAGGACTGGATCTAGTTATTACATAGCAATGACAACATTAACCAGAAGTGTAAAAGCATAAACAGAGTATATTAAAATATTAGGTGTTTTCCAAAAAGAGCATATGACTAACTTGAAACTTTTAACTTCTACAACCAATAAGCCAATGCTGTTTTGAAAGCATGCAAATAAGGCTACTATTAAAAAGGCACTGCATAACTGCTCCTTGACTAAAACAGAGCTTACTACATCTTGAAGATGCTGCCTAAGTTACAAAATCATTTCTCATACCTGCACCATATACAAGTATTTTTTGGAGTCCAGGCATTTAAAGAATTTATGATGGGAACAAAAAGAAGTCAAGAGTTTTAATTTTCCCATAAAGGTATTAAAATTAGGTACACTGCAACACACTCTATGGACAAGGCTCCACTGGCACAAAACCTGCTTGGGCAAGCACTTGATTTTAAAAGGCTTTATCATCCAACTAATACACACCTTCAGGAATTTCAAAACTTGATACTTACATGGCAGTATGATCACATACATGGTAACATGATCACATATTAAAGCATTTTCTCATTTTAACTTTTGAGAATACTGCTTTTACACTTTAAAGAGTTAAATCTGCCATCACCAGCCGATTACTGCAGCAACTGAGCATCCAGAAATCAGGACAAGACACATACCTCATCTGCTGACTCCACAGACACAAGGCTCCCTCTAATCAGCAAGACTAAGAAAATTTTATGCTTGGGAAAAGAGATTTGGGGCAAGAAACCTATCTGAGCAATATTTCCTGAATAGAGACAGCAAAAGCACTACAAACTGAGCAGCATGCACAAGTCCAACATGGCTTGGTCACTTCAGAAAGTAGTTTAAGGATACCAAAGCCATCTACGTATTTTCAGCTTCTTGCAAGAGGACAGAGTAATATGGCAAGCTATCACTGCAATACCCAGTGTTCAACACTCTTTAGGAACAACCCATTTAGCTTCATATTCCATTTGAATTTGAAGAAGAGCAAGGGCAGCACCGACCCATAGTTTCCCATCACATACTATACAGGCTCTGGTGGCTTAATGCAGCAAAGTGAGTAATTTGAATTTATAGCATTAGCTCCCTGGAAGCCTGTTTTAGAACTAAACCCATCAACATTTGATCTACAAATGTAGTTTATTACTATGCAGCTCATTTAACAATGCAAAATGTGTTGAATGCTCCACTTGCAGATTTTAGTGACTTGTACTTATAGAGCTGGTTACCACATCTTTCCCAACCAACCAATCTCAGCTTGTTTGAAAGAGTTATCTGATGAGTTTTCCTTCAGGTTAAGTCCTTCAGGAAGCTCAAGAAATGTTTTATTTCATTGCTATGTGTCACATGCTAAATGATTCGCTAAAAAGGTTACAAGCTGACCACTGTTACAGTTATCATGTAGATACTCCACAATAAGTGGACATGCACTCCATAGGTGATGAATGGTTAAGGCTCTGCCTATAACCTCATTGGTCACCCTTTAATTTGACAAACTCTGGATGGAAGAACAAAGGCTAAGAATGTGCCCCATTACCATTTAGAAAATGCAGAGTTTCAATACTGTAAGAAACACTACAAAAGGAAGCTGCTGAATCCTTTATGAATTTGCAAAGCAGGCTTACACTGAACAAGTCTGAACTTCCATCTAGATTTTTTGATACTCAAAGAACCGCTTCTTCCCAACAAAATCATGAAGAAACTGTAAACAAGCATCCACCTCAGTTTAATAGAAAAGTAATGATATAAGCTTTAAAAAAAAAAAATCCACACTTAAGAATTTCAGTGAATACATACTGTCAGTAACAAATTCAATACATACAAACACGAAGCCAAATACAAAATAAATCCAAGTCTGGTTACACAGAGAGTTACATGACATTTCTAGAAACAAAAACAAAACAAAACACTTAGAAATTTTAAGTTTCATGGATCAGTGAAGGAGAAATTCCTTAAAGCTACAGGGGTGTTTCAGCCTCTATCCCCACCAACCTCAACAGGCCGGGACAAGTGCAATACCACAGACACACACAGCATTGCAACTGATCCCAACCTGTGTAGAAAGGGGTATAATTTTTCCACACTCACTGACTGACTTGTCACTGCCACAGTCAGTTTTGCATGGATTTGCACAGCAGAGTATCATACAGCTGGATGCAAACCTGCAAAACTAACCAGAGAACAGTGTTCAATAAACAATAAATAAATTTTAAGACATACTTAATATGTAGTTCTACAGCTAGCAGTACTTTAAGTGCTTATAATGCAGTAGATTAGTGAACACTACCTGCACTATAAGCACTTTAGTGCTACAAGAGCTGTCATTCACTAGACTGCTGTTAAAATAAGGAAGGCCACAAAATATCCCATAACCAGCAGAAAGCATTCAAAGTCCTTGATGTAGATTATAACAGGCCACCATCAGCTTTGCATAGATTTGCACAACCACTCTCTTCTTGTAGTGCAACTATGCAAAACTAACAGAAGTCTGCAAAGCAGAAAACTACTGGAACATCTACAGTCTTAACCTGAGTGACTGGATGAAGACATAACTTCTTATGCCAGAAGGAGCACTTAGGGCAGTAGATGCTAATCTACTTCACTATCTGCACTAGATGCACCTTAGTACAAAAAGCACTTGACACCATCACACTGTACCTTTCCATTCTCTGAAGTCCTGCAAGATCTCCTGAGGCAGTTGTCAACATAATGCTACAAGTGCCTTCACTGCAGTAGGTTCTATATATCACTACCTGCACTGTAAGCACTTTGACATTACTCTGACGCAAACAGCGTTTTTTTAGTAATTCAAGATATGTTGTCTACCTTGTACCTGCTGAAAGAAAAGAACAAAGTGAGTATTTGATCAGGTTTCCAATTGCAAGCTTTGGAACAAATATTCACATTTCTGGGCTAAAGATCTCCTTCAGAATAAACTGAAGATGCCTATCAGCCCAATCAAGGACACTCATACACAATACTAAGTAGTATCAAAATCAATGCTGATTTCACAGTAGAAGACTCAAATGTGAAAATTACATAAATTCTCCCACACTATTTCCAGAATGCCACAACAACTTGAAGAGTTAAAAATAATCAAGTTTTCAAAGACAAACCTGAATTTGGTAAAGAGCTCCCCCCAAATCTCTTAAATTAAAAAAGTTCACACGCAATTCCAGAAAATGAGGGATTTTAAAATTAGATTGAACATATCTTACCATCAGCTTTGTGAAGTCCAGAAACCACTTTATGACGTGGCAGGTACCTTCCTAAGTTTTCCAGTTACTCGCTTTGCAATCCAGTTAGAATATTTGCTGCTACTGCCACAGATATGCTGTCTCAAATTACAATTGCTACTATGGCATTTAGATTGGTCTATCTAGCAACAAAAAGCAGGTTCTAATGATGGCTGTAAAATATACTACCAAAACCAAATTACACCTTATTACAGATCTGAGGTTCAGTAATGCAGGACAGTACTATAATCAAAATTTGAAAACATATTTTATTCCTTCTTTACTAGGAATATCAACTTGAAGGAACATGTAAATATGTCTCCCTTAGTTGATTCTTAAGACTCAATTTAACCTAATACTTTAAAACTACAATAAAACTAGTTTGTTAGACTGACTAAAAAAAAGAAGCTTTGTTAAAAGAAAAAAAGAAAAATCCCAGATATCAAATACAAAGATTTTTGAAACTTCCTTACTGTCCAACTGCTTTAGTCAAACAAATGATTGCTTGGGAAACTTCAATTATTCTCCTCTAAATGAGCGAAATTGTGGACTGCTACACATGCATCCAATCCCAAGGAACTATTTAGAATTTAGTGGTCCTAACTGCAATCTATGCCTGAGCCTCAAAAAGACTGCCTTTGCCTCAAACTTTAAAAAAAATATATTAAAAAATAAAAACTTACCATTATCCGTTGCAACTAACTTCCTCCACAAGCACACTGCTGCAACATCCACAGAAAGCCTCATTATGTCCAGCTGCACGTGTGGATACTGCGAAAAAAACCACCGAGTTACTTGCTTTATGTTGCTGAGGACTGAACAAAGTCACCGAGAATCTTCCCAAACCCACTGCTCCCCATCCCCACTCCACCCCTCCAGGGAGGGCGCGAAACGCTCCATACCCCCTCGGGCGGCCATGAACCGCTCCGTGCGACACACCGCACGCGGGCTCCCACTTTTTTCCCGGTAAGCGGATCCCCTCGGTGCCGAGGCGGGGTCCCTCCCACCCCGCCGGGCG
>JANPWX010000077.1:359450-389519 GCA_024734555.1 Trochalopteron elliotii
AGGCCCGGTGGGGGAGCTGCCCTCGGTGGCCCCGCGTTCACGGGAGGGCCGGGGGAGGCCCGGCCTTGGGGGGTGGGCAGGGCAGGGCAGGGCAGGGCAGGGCAGGGCAGGGCAGGGTTGGGCCCGCCCGCCGCCGCCCCGCGAAGTTGCGCGCGGTTGAGAAAGCGGGAGCGCCGCGCCTGTCCCGCCCCAGCCGCGTCCCCGGCCCCACGCGGAGCTCTGGGGTGGAGGGGGTGGTGCTGCATGTGGCTGCACTTGTCCGGAGGAAACTCCTGCGCTTGGATCTGGCGGAGAGGAAGGCTAGGAAACACGAGTCTGGAGGGTGCTAGTGGGAGAGGTGTGGGAAGGCGAGCAGCATCAGCAGCATCAGCAGCATCCCGGGCCGGCGGTCTCGGATGGGGGACCCGCTACAGATGGACCCCAGGTGCGAATCCCGGAGGCTGCGCTGGGCTCTGGCAAGAGTCACCCGCCGTCTTGGGCAGGTTCTCTGCGGGCGAGCCCCGGGAGCTGAGTCCCTCTCGGAGCCACCATCGGCTGCGGCTGCCCCGAGGGCCCGCAGGGACCCGCGGCCGGCAGAAAGTACTAGGTCCTGTGGGACGGATGGGTGTTAATTCTCACAAAGCTGCGCAGATGAGAGGGCAAGAGTGTGACTAGGTTTTCCTGTGGCCGTGTTTTATCGTTGTCCTCGCCTCAGTTTTCTGGACTGTGATAGAAAATGATAGTTGGAGATTAACATACGTTTCCATTACACAGATGTTTATTTTACAGACTAGATCAATCCTGTATTTTAAAATGTGGAAGTGCCTTTAGTTATTGGTATTATATTACATTGTTTTGCAGAGCAGTGATATTTTATAGGTCAACATTTACAGATCTACAGTTCTTTAGATCATTATAAACAGAAAAATCTCTTTGCCTTCTGAATAAAACACCAGAAAAACTGTAGCCTGAATTTGCCATTTCTAACGCATTTTGAGGGTTTGTTTGCTGTTGTGTTATGTTGTCCAGTGATTTCTGCAGACAGTAGCATATTTGTTTTTATAAATTATTCTAGTAACCTTCAGCACATGGCAGAAAAACTTTGCCTGTTCTCAGTTTGTCCTGCTTTGTTGCTTTTCAGAATAGGATGCCAGTAGTTCCTGTGCTCCTAAATACATTTCAATAAAGCTACAACAGTATCTTTTAGGTGGCTTTGCTGTGCTTGAACCTTCAGAATGTAATAAACGAGAGTTGTGTTTGGGCTTTTTTTTTTAGTATTCATGTATTATGTCAAATGTCTCAGAAGTAGATTGTAAGTTTTTTCTCATCCACACCTTGTAGTTTGGGTCTGATTATTTTTCTCTTAAATCTATATTTACTGATGTACACAAAAAATATTTTACAATTCTGTGGTTGATAAATGACCTTTTCAGAGCCATAGCTGCTTTTTAAAACTGCAGAAATGGAAAATGCAATTGGTTTTACATTTTATTTTAGTAATACTGAAGTTGTTCTTCTTTGCATCCGAGGCCCCTTTCTTGCACCTTTAGCGCTGTTTACCTCTCCACAACCCCAAAACCATTTCTGTATTTTTATTTTTTTTTTCTCTATAATCCTCTAACTTTTGGCAAAAAGGCCGACAAAAGGTAGTAAGATGCAAGTAGAAGGGTATTTTTATTCTTGCTGCTTTGGATGAACTCCATGCCTTGCCAAAGTTAGTGGCTGTAGTCCCACTGATTGAACAGGTAAAGTTTCAACTCTTGTCTTGTCTCCAAAGATTCCAAATGGCTTTTGCAAAGCTGGGCAGGCATTCTCCTCACAATGTAGAGTAAATTAAGTGATAGGGAAAGTAACATCACAGCATACCAAACTTTCCACTGGCTGAAAAAAGCCAACAAAAGCAGTGACTTTATTAATTTGCATTTTTTTTCAGTGACTTTATTCAGAGAGGATACTGCATTCAGGACCTAAATGTCTTGTGTTCTCCCCACACCTAGAAGAAATAGGCTATTGATGAGGAAAAATGTATTATTTCACTGATTCATAGAATCCAATCCAGTGTTCATAGAATCCAGTCTGTCTCCTACTGAAACCAGTGGAATGATCTTCATAAAGCCATTGTGTGCACTGGTCGTCCACGAGCTCACGTTGCCGTTTCGTGTTTTATGTTTCATAGCTCTAGTGGCTTCTCCTACAGATAACTTCACGTAAATGTAACGTCAGAGTAGAATCCACTAAACTGAGAACAGCTTTCCTAAAGAGGAAAAAGTGGCACAACTCTAAATTCCCTCAAAGGGAAAATTTTTAAAACAGTAACTTGGAAAAAACACTCAGAAATTAAGGCCCTAAGGTCACTGTCCTTTAACATGTATGAACTTACCTGTTGTCCTTTATAAAGCACTGTCCATCTTATTTTTCTTTGCTAGAGTAGGTAAGAACATCACATCATAATATTTACCTTCGCAATAGGGTGATGGGGCAATTACTATTCCTGTGTAACAGATTAGGGATCTGATGTAATAAGGTACAGAAATTAGCTTGTTGAAAGCTAAGACTGGCACCTTAACAAAAGCCAGTTAGTTCTGCTTAAATTGATAAAAAGGATATGGAATAAATCAGTATCCTCTATACATCACTCAAGATCACAGGTACTGTGTATGTTATGCAGTACACACTACTAAGAAATCATAGGAATTAACTACTTTATCAAGCTACCTCTAAAAAGAAAAAAAAATTACCTGAAGGAGAAATAAAATTTTTATAAGTCTGTTAAACAGCATTATCTAGTGGGATGTATAGTAGTGATGTCAGCTCCTTGTCCTTATGCCCCTTGTTAGAGGGAGATTTATTAAAAATAATTTGTAACATTCTTTTTGGTGCTTTTAGGGTCTTTTATTTGTAAAAAAAATAAATGAGTAGTGACAGACCAACAGAAGATGCTCTAGTTTAGTATTTTACTACCAAATTTAAAAATTTTCCTTAAAAAAAAATAGTGTTATTATTTCAAAGTATTACAAACTGTTTATCTGTAACAGAGGTGAGAGATTTAGTAGATGTCAGAAAGGAGAAAATAGGACAAACTATTCCCCAATAGTTTTTATATTTACTTACCACTGCTAATGCATGAACCAGTTAAAAAAATTATTCATCTAAAGTAAAACATTGTGGAGTTACTGGTTTCTTCAGAGCTAATTCTTGCTGTTCTACATACAGTTTGAAAAACACTATGTAAAATTTACCAAACAGCAAACATAATGGTGCGAAGAGGCTTCTTTGTTTTTAGGATTAGATGATTATTTTCAGTCATACCATTTTTTTTAAAATCCAGCCTTTAAAATTCCTGCTCATTTTATCATACTCAAATACATATGAATCATAATTTCAAATATTTATATTTAGAAGGAGGCATGTACTCTGTAGGGAGGTGAGTTATAACAAGATGCAGAAGTCCTCAGTCACAGGCAGTTAAACATCTATATCTGATTATTATTCTTGGGAGCATAGTACTGCTATCATTCAACCATTAATTTTATTTCCCAGTGTTTATGATGTTATCCTATCTGGAGATCAGTGTTTGCACAGACTCTAGCTATTCATTTCACTTGTAAAAATGTTCCCTTTTATATGTTTGTTTCATTTGAGGTATGGAAGTCTCTAATTTGTGGGTATTTTTCAGCATCTGCAGAGATGAAAATTTAAGAGCTGAAGCAGCCTGAAAAGAAGGAATGTTTATAACTGGAGAGTGTTGCATTTGTAGCAGTGTTTCCCTTACCTTTGTCCTCTGCAGCTCAAGTTTTGTGCACTGAGACTGCAGTGGCTGGGTACAGGCAGGAGGACCCTTACATCCCTCTCTCTCTCAAGCTGGCCAAGAGCCTCTGCTGCTGTGGTTTTTTACATGGACAAGTTTTGCTACAAGGTCTGCCTTAAGTTTCCTGAGAATGCTAATAAGAAACTGGAAATATTCCCCAATAGGAAGTTGGGCTACTATGAAGTAGTTTGAAGAGATGTTTCTGTGTGCTGTGATCCAGACTCAGCTGTAGGAAACAGACATTGCTGGGGAGAGAAAGACTGAAGATACGCTGCTTCATCTTCAACTATTCCGTTTTCTGTCTCACAATCTTACTTTCTTGGCTGTTGAAACTCTCTTGTTTACTGTTTCAACTTGTTCACTGCCTTTCTTTTTCTCTGTTCCAAAGAGAAAAGTATTTTACCTGTGTTCTACACAGTCTAGAGGGAGGTAGCATGAAAAACACTGAACAGCTGGAAGAGAAGCCACAGGATTTACTTCAGACCAAACTGTATCTAAAAATATTGTGCGGGGAAAAGATGGGGAAAAGCACAGGTGTGAGCGTGGTAAGAAGGAATTTGGAAAGTTTAAAAAAAAAAAAAAAAGATGCTTAAGAACAGAGTCTGAAAAGAGGGGAGAGAAAAAGTTGAGAGATTGACAGGATCTCTCCAGGATGAAGTTGTGCTCTAACATGGTTTTTATAAATGTTCGATAAGTCAGTCCATACTTCAGCCTTTCTAGGTACTGATAGATGTAATTCTTGTCTTCTCTTCCCTTGGCATCCACACAAAAAGCAGATGCTTCTTGTTTTTCTTTGCAAACATTCAGAATTACTAAGCGCGTAGTCTCAAGCCTCACGGTGCTTTATGGAGGCTAAATAAATGAACATGCCAGGAGAGATAAAGCGAAGTCGCTGTTGTACCCTTCCCCAGCATCCCCTCTCCACACTCGATGGGGGAGTTTTTCGGCTGTTGTGAGGGAATGAATCCTGGCACAGTAATGCAAATAATTATGTGATAAACCTTCACAGATGTGTAAGAGCAGTGAGTGAAATGCATGTGCTTATAGAGACATGGCTATCTGTTAGGGATTTCTGTACCTGGGCTAGCTAAGCCAAATGCTTACTACAACCATGTGTCTCCTAGATTAATTAGAGAATGAAGATCAAAAAGGAAAGAGTGGAAAAGGATAACTATGGTAGATGGAATGACTGGGGCAACATATGTACTTCAGGAAGTTTGGAATATGTTAATAGACTAAGGGTGAGAGAGAATTAGTATGGAAGAGGGAATTATTGTGTAATGAAGAGAAAATTATGAGTGGTGAAAAAACTGGGAATTTGAGAGACTTTTTATGTTCATGTGAGCGCATGAGCTGAATACCAAGGCACAGTATGTTACAGTAACCCCTGTAGATATTATTAGAGATGTTCTTCAGAATAATACCTGTAAACTCTTAATATTTGTACTTAAGAAATTTATACCTCTGGCTGTCCCCAAAATCTGAAGTACTGATGATAAATTGTACTTCAGATCTTAGTTCTATCTCTGTTCCATTAGTAGCCTTTGACTCTGAAATAAGTCAGTGGGTGAAGGACCACCCCGGCACCAGGATCAAAGTAATACCTCAGAGGAGCTGATGCTAATGTTTTTTGAAGCATTTGGCAGCTTTTTTGACCAAACAACCCTGCTGTCCAGTCAGAGTCCTGAATATTTGGGATGCACGTTGGACTGTGAGATGCTTGAGAAATAAGTGTTTATGGACAATGTATAATAACAAACATTATACTTCCGTTTACTGTCAGCATCTCTATCAACAGTGAGTGTTACGCCTCAAAGATATCCTTTGCCAACTCCTCATTAGGAGTGTATCTGGATCTGGGTACACCCAGTGTGTCCTCATCCCAAGGGAGAATGAAGGTCTCCAGCCTCTGTGAGTTGCCTGCTCTCCATCATAAAGCTCCCTACCTTTATTTAGTGTTTCTGCAAATGTTCAGTCCTTTTCCTCTTCAGTGCCATCCTCAGCTCTTACAAAACTCAGTGGAGCAACCATCCTTTCTTCTGAGGTGAAGAACTGTGAAAAAAATGTAGATGAGAAGGACATACATAATCTTCCAATTTAAATAGTTTTAAGATATTAGTCAAGATAGGATCAAACTTCAGGTATTTATTTCTCTCCTTTTAATGTAGCTTTAGCTCAAACCACTTACTTTATCATAGGAACATAAAGTTTTATTTTTTCCCAACATTATCTGGGCAGGCTAACTGTGTGCAGACTTTTGAAAAGCATTCCTTCTTATTAGTGAGAAAATCCACTGAATTCAAATATATGGCTGTCCATATCTATATAGTGAAGAGCACAGTGACTCTACCTTCATTGTGAGACTGTGCTGAAAATACTATACAAAAATAAACATATGTGTTGATGCATGTATCCACCAATAAAAATGGTAATGATGTCATAAGCATTCAGCTTGCCCTAGTCTACTGTAGAATAGGCCAAGATTTTATCTTTCTCAGTAGCTTTGTGTCAGTGAGACTGGTTGTGGCTGGTGACATAAATGTACACATTGATTAAAATCCTTTGTCAGGTCAGCAACCTGTGAGGATTTTCAACAGTTGCAAGCTGGACTGAATCTACTGGTTCCAGAAACATGATAGGTCATTTCTTAAGAGGAATTTCAAAATTGCTTTACCTCTCATTTTAGATGTGTGCAAGCAATGAACAAAAAAATATTTCCATTATTCTAATGGTGTTTTTCACTAGATGTTACTAGCAAGAAATTGTCTGTGTCAGTCGGTTCACCTGACTGATGGTGAGTGCTCTGTTGCTTGGAAGGTATTTCTGACCTTCAGTAAGTATAGAATGGACAACAAATTCACTGAATTTTGCAATTGTTCATTGTGGGTTTGTCTCCTACTCAAAGTGTTAGGGAGGCTACTGAGAGGTTTAGAAGTGAGATAATATGATAGATGCTGTCACTGCACTGACAGCAAAACCCACCATTCCCTGTGTCTCCTGTTCTACAATTCATATTGCATCAGTAGGAAAGAAATTTCAATTTCTTCCAGAAATGGAGACTTGGACAAGAGTGATGTGGTCAGTAGCAGAGTAGTAAGAGAGTGGGGAAGAAGAAGAAAAAATGGTTCTGTGTCAGCACCTTTGATTAATTAGTTTGACCACCATGTGTGACACATACTTTAGACATGCACTGTACTTGTACAGATAGCTACATACACATCAGATGCAAATAAAGATGTGTTCTCAACTACATTTAGACAAATTCCATCACCTTTTTGTCAACTTCTTAAATCTTTTTCAGTTGTCCATATCTCAGCAATGTTTTTGCAGTACTGTCTGCACCTACTTTGAAGCTAATCTAGATTCTTTCATGAACAGAGATTTATCTTAACTGAATATAGTGTATTCAAGAGCTGGGCTAAAATTCAGCATGGAACTTAAAATATTGAACAACAGCAGAACAAATGCCACATTTGGTGAGCTTTCATATATTACAAGTCACTTTCGCGTCCTTGTTTATTAGCAGAGTAAATTTGAAAAAAATTAATACTGGTTTTTCAAAACAAGATAAATCCACACTTTTAAAAGTCTCATTTATTTATCTGAAGATAGCAAAATATAGAGACAATTATAAATATTAATGTAATGAGTGAATGAAAATATAGATATAAAAATGTAAAGAACAAATGCTGTTCTGGAGGATCTGACAAATACCATTTGAAGATTTAAAATATGACAATCACAACTTTCATATTCAGAGGACAGATAACTTTTTAATAAATTACGATAGGAATTAATTTTAAAAATAACTTTGTTTATTCAAATGTACTAACTATTTTGCATTAAAAGACTCCTTCAAATTCTCTGGGAAGTAATACCTTTTTAACATAAACTAAACTTTTGCTCTTACGTGTTATGCATATCTGTAAAGACAATGAGAGAGCCCTAGTTTTTTCTAATGAAATAAATTCAGTTAAGGAGATCTTGTTACAATAGGATTGAAGTTGATCAAGTGTTTTTATAGTGTGATGTATGCTTGTAGAAATAGACTCTGCTTATTCTGTGGATCTTCTCCTTGCATTTAATCCATGTCATATCTAGTCCACTGATTAAAAAATCTGTTTGATTAGTTTTTATTCATTATCATTAAACTTAAGAGGGAAAAAAGAGTGTCTGTGAAAGCTTGTGGTATACTTTTCTCAATTTCATTTCCATCATCAATAGAGCTTTTAAATGAGTTTAGTTTATAAAATCTCCTTATTTCTTCAAGGACATAAACAAACAGCCTAGTTTCATACTATTTCAACATTCAGAAGCTGCTACATTAGGATTAAAAAAAAAACAACAAACCAAATCAATTTGGGTTAGCATTTGTTATCTTCATCTTTTTATTTAGGATAAATTAACTGAATATAATTTAAGTGATAGATTTCCTTAAATGAAAGAAAGCATGTGAATGAAGTTACATAGTGTACAAATTTAAAATTTTAGTTCGCATAGGCTACACAAGTTGGAGTGTGAAGTTAGAGACTTGCACAACAACATGTTATAATTCTTAATTTTAACTGACAAGTTAAAAATTGAAGCAAGTAGTCTTGAATTATCACTGTTATACAGGTGTGTGTGTAAAAATAAAGATCTAATAGTTTTGAAAATAAACAAGCTGTTGCAGTTTCAGTTAGTTGATTGGTCATGTTTACAATAAAAAAGCCTGGCAGTAATGTTAAGTTCAATCAATGGAATATGGCCTCAGATTTATTAAAATGAAAAAAACCCATAGACATTTAACAGTGAAGAAATCAAATTTTTGCCATGGGATGATACACTCAAAATTAAAAATATGCTAAATAATGTGGTTGATATGCCAAATAATTTGTAATACTTTGACCTAACATTATGATTGGAACGGAATGAACACAAGACAAATTAAGAGGTAAAATAGAAATTTTATTAAGAGAATCAATTAAATTATCCCATTCTTCTCTAAGAATTTATTGTAATCATTAAGAGACGTAACAGTTATGACTGTTAGATATATGTTTAAAAATGTTTTGTAGAATTACAGATTAATTAAGCTTAGTGATGTTCCTTTTGGAGCAGTCGTAAAGCTATTTTTGACCTCAGCTGCACCATTTCCCTACATGAACAAACAATATCATAATCTCTATTTTTAGTTCTGATGAAATGCTGATTGTCCAAAAAATATTTTAGCCTACTTCTTTTTTTTTTAAGAAAAAGAAATTAATCAAAATGAGCAAATCCCGTTCCACCTTGTAAGATAAAAAATGTTTTAATGAAAACATTTTAAGAAAAACCTCAAATGTATACTTTCTCTGCTTATCTTCAAAATATTTTCTCATTTTGTTTTATTCCATCATCTCTTTTTTCCATCTGCATCACTCTCTAGGTTCTTCCCTGAAGAAGTCTTCTCAGGCTATAATTAGCCCAAGCATAATGAGCACGTTTCTGGTACACAAACGAAGCTACTTTAGTTATTACAGCCCCACGCTGCAACATAGTACCCTGTGCATGCACTTGCAAAGGGCTTTTTATGTTTCCCCTAAAACTGCTGAGAATCAGTAACCTGCAAGATGCTAAATGCCCTGATTGCTCCTGCTGGGGTTTTAGTACATGCATTGCCTCCCTATGTGCTCAAATAAGAACAAATCAGAAATATGAGTGCAACATTTTGACCATGGCATTTTACTTTATTATCATGAATTTCAGAAATGTACTTAAAATATTTATTGTATAGCTGTATTTGCAAACTGATATTAGCAGCATGCATTATTGTGTCTTTCAGTCTCTAAGACTGAAAATGGTGTTTTGATGTAATGTCAAAACAAAAAAAGCCATACAAATTTATTTTCATAAGGCACGTATATGCTTATAGTATTGGTCAACTGACATTCGTGACAAAAAATCTGCAGTGATATTTGTGTCAGACAGAGAAATATTTCGTTAGATATTGTATCATTTTTCTCTAATGAATGCAACACAGGAAATTACCCATACCTTTTATTTTTACAAAACAATTTCAGCTTTGGTCAGTTACACCAGTCAACTTCCCTGCAGTGATCATATCTGGTCAGTAGACAAGCAATATTAATAGCTTAAAAGTAATCTGAACGTAAACTCTTGCATTTTATATTGGATGAATTGGGTATTTTGGGGGTTGCAATGTACCTGTGCCATTGTGGCACCTACAGAAATTTTTGCTTTTTATCACAACAGGGAAGAAGTTTTCTAGGACCTCTAAAATGAGAACATCAAGCTCAGACTCTTGTGAGTAAGAAGCATAAGCAATATTGAAATAATGAGCTTGTAGAATATGTACAAATTACTAATTTTTTAAAATTTGTAATCTAAACCATTTTAAGATAGTGCTTTACCAAAAGGGGAAAAAAAAAGTTGAACTACTCTGCTCTACTCTGTCTTTTTCCGCAGCCCAGTATCTAAGCAAAATATTTAACATAACATTGACTCTTCTCAATAGCTTTTTCTGGCCAGTAAACAGGAGACAGATTTATCAGTAACATAATTTTAGTAGACTTTGACACCTTATGGTAGCTAGCAACTTGATCCAACAAATGCAAGACTGAAGATAAAAACACATTCCTTGCAGAATAGAAGAGGGTGTAGTCAAACTGATACTGACAATACAAAGTGAATTACAACCCAAGACCTTATGCTCTATCAAACTGAGGAATCAACTTTCATAGACAACAGAAGAGAAAAAGAATGTTATAGTTGTGATCATGATAATAAGGAGAACTAGAGCAGTGAGAGAAATGTGATGATATTTAATCATACTTTTAAAAAATATAAAGGTGTTCAGTTAGTTCATCTTTAATATCTTTGTCTTTATTCTGATTTTGAAGATTATGGATAATGTAAGATGTGAATTCCCCTGTTTCTTTCCATATGTTCCTAGAGCAAAAATAGTTTCCCCTCTTCATATGGATTTCTCCAAATAAGGAATGAAGAAGCTGTAAATTAACTCCTCATTACTACAGTACAAATGCATACTTCCAATATGCTGATTTGAGGGGAGAGGAGAAAAGAGGAGACAGCTCTTTGGAAAACTCTGTTGAAATCTGTCTTCCAGAAATTTCCCACTTAATTACGGATATTTTCTCTTTTTTTTAACAGCATTTAATTATTTGTGTTTATACATATGAAAGCAACAAAGAAAACAATTACAAAAATCCTCAAACATCCAAAACCCAGCCCAAAACTTAATTAACTGGACTTCGCAGTGAGTTTCATTACGTTTTTAAGTCCTTGATTCTGGTAAGAAAGTAGTACAACCATGAGATAGGATGATCCTGTCGAAAATCCCCCACTACAGAACATGATTTAAACAGCAGAGGTGACCAGATACAAAACCAAGATTAGAATGTCAGGCCAGATTTGAGCAACAGAGCTGTAAAGACACCCACAACAGAGAGCTAAAAGTCCTTATTGCCATGTGCTGTTCTTCAGACCTGTTGATCTCAAGAAGTTATCTTTGTGAAAGGTGGATTTTACCTTCTCTTTCTGTTTTTTATGATTTCTTCAGTACCACTTGTAATTTACAGTAAATACAACATCTGTTACAAGATGTAATAAAATCTGTTGTCAACTAACACAGGCAAATAGACTGAGCTAGATGCATCAAATGATCCAGAATGACTGCATCTATGGGTCTCTAACACAAATAGATATAATAAAAATTAACAACATGGACTTTTGCATCCACTAGGACATTAATCTCTACTGCTTTTCTCTGAAAAAAACCCAAAAACATTATGCTGGATTTTTTTCAAATGACCATGCTGTAGCTTTATGGAAAACAAATCCCAAAGTAGAGTATATTTGGAAAATGTGGGTATGCACATATTTAAAGACATCAGAAATCAGAGTGTTCTATTTAATATTATTATAGCCTAGAAAATGCTAATGATTTTTTTTTTCACATGTATACATTTTTGTAATGAAGTTAATATTCAAATAGTTAAATATATTTTTGTCTTGTTAATTCAAATGTTTTGACTTTTAGACACAGCCTTTTTTTTCACATTCTGGCGTGATACTCTGCTTGAGTTCAAAGCCAGTGACTCTTTCCCCATTGTTTTACAAGAAGTTTTCTGCAGAACATATAAGTGATACAATTAATTGCAAGCATGGAGGTTAAAACCAAGTTCCTGACCTTAAAAGTCAGTAAGCAGAATTATCTATTATAGTCCTTTTACTTTTGTCATCTTTCTTTACATTAACAAAATGTATCCATTATATCCCTTATTTAGCCCTTCTTTTTGATGCCACTACTTTTTCTGGAATCTTGATCTTATTTATTGAAATCCTTAAATATTTTATTTTAAACAATTCTGTGCTTCTCAAGGTTTTCAACGCTAAATTTTCAAATATATCTATTTTAATTTCCCACACGTAAGATTTCCTTGTTCCTACATCTTCTTTCACACAATAATCTCTAATTTATCTACTTCCTTGAAATGTATGAAAGTTGCTGTATGAGCTTATTTAGGGCTTTTCTCCAAATTCACTGTATTCTCAGTCCATCATTTTGAAAATTAACTGTTCACCAGCTATGAATTTTTTCTAAGTTGACTTGAATTTCAACCTTGTGTAGTGTGGTGTCTCATTATGTGATTCCATGTGTCTTACCAAATATGGACAATTTCTGTGGGATTTTTTTTCGGTGCCTCTTCAAGCACATGATAGTTCAACTGTCTTTTAAAAAGTTTTCATCTTCCTGGATGCAGAGTAAAACTTGAAGCCCTGGATGCTGTAAAAGTGAATGTAAATAAGAAAATTACATTATTTCATGTTACTTTGAATCAGTGTTTTGGTTAGGTTCAATGGGGCTGTATTTTGATTCTGTGTTTTGATTTTTTTAAAAAAGATTTGGGCTTTCAATACAATTTTAGGTTTTGACTGATGTTTCATCTTTGTGAGTTTTTATCTTTTATTTGCTATTGACATCTCATTTCTTATAAATCCTTATTTAATAAATAGATATGCACATCCAATTTGGTAATAGTACAAACCTTTTAAATGCAGAAAATGGAAAAAATAGGAGAAAGCTGCTTCTTATGATAAGACAAACTGCCATTCAGGACCAAGTTTCTCAGACACACATGCTGGACACCTTGCTTGAATACTCTGTCTTTATATATACATACCTAGCTGGAAATGGATAGAGAATAAAAATCTCAAGTATTGTATACCATTAGATACTGGGTGCTACATATAAATCCTCGCAGTGCTGCAAAATTAGTTCTAGCAATATAGATATCCTGACTGGCACCCAGACACCGTTTCTGTGCAAAGATATCCAGTGAAAAAATCAAAGGCAAACAGCAAGGTTCACATATTCAGCTAGGAAAAGCTGAGAAACTGAAGGCATAACTTAGATGCCTAAATACTGATATGATATGAAAATGTGTGCAGTTCTCTAAGATGCTGTTGGATGACTCCAGGAATGTTAAGAAATTGTTTCATTTTTGTATGGATGAAATGGAACACACAGTTTGTGCATCAATACTAACACCACCTGAGCATCAGCAAGAACAAATAGGAAGGAAATTTCATTTTTATGTCATGCCTGTAACTGCTTCTATTTATTTATGGGGGGACATGTGCTATTAACTGACATTAATCAGAAAACAATACTACCATTGGCAAAGAAGATCTAGCAAATGCTTTTCTGTACCCTGAGAATATGGAGTTTATTTATTCATAGTTATAAATACAGTAAAGACCACAAAGAAATGAAATGCAATTAAATGAAAGAATCTACGTAGATGACAGGGGAAAAATGCTCTCAAAGCAAAAGTGTTTCTATGTTTCTTAAAATATAATAGAAATCTATTTTGTTTATTCTGGACTTTCTCATTTTCAAAAGCTCAACTAGAAACTAAATAGGTGTTTGCGTGTCTGGTCTATTTTTACAGTTGCTTGACACTGTTTGAGTGTGATTTAATGAATTTTCTTTGATTTGAAATACAAGTTTAGATGCAAGCAAGGGTCTACATTTACCTTATATAATACAATGGGATCATTATTAAAGTGCTTAATAAAAAATGATGGCAAACCAAATTCTAGTCCACATTTAACACTCATTTTTTCAAACAGCACTTAAAAAGCATGTTTTGTCTTGTCTTGATATTTGTTCAGCTGAAACTGAAAGGAAAAGTGTGGGAGTCATCTCTACCTGTGGATGAGTAAGTGGAAGAAGGAAATAAATTAGGCCTTAAAGCCTCAGAGCATGTGAGACTGCACAGCCTCAGTGCACCACGGCTTAACCTCTCCAGGCAACAGCAAGTCTGTAACTGTGGAGGGCTCTTAACGATGACCACTTTCCTGCAGTTTTAGCATGGTTAGTGTCCAGCTGGTTTTAAGTATGTGTATCATGTACTATGTTATTGTTAGCTTTTGGCATGTTTTAGTTTGGTACAAAAGACAATGTGAGGCCTCTCAGGGCCAAGCTTCACAGAAAGGATATCCTGTCTTTATCGGCTTGGAACAAGACATAATAAAATAGAGTTGTTGCAAGCACCATCACCAGCGATAAAGGTGAAATGCAAAAATGCATCTTCATTTTTTGCTACCAGATGTACTCTTGTTGCTGAAATTCTGAAACCTGAAAATACTGAAATCTTCAGTCACCCATCTTGTTTACAGCCATTTGAGATTCAAAGGGTCTCCACAGCTACATGCCAGAAGAACACATATATGGATAGGTGACATTACATTTAACAGCAGTAATTACGAGCGCAACTTTTTTTTATTCTGTGTGGGTGCTGGGTCCTGCCTTTTGCTAGTGCTAAGTTACTACACCACTAGTCAGTGGTAAGCGACTAGACAGAGTGGGAGACTTGTGTTCTTAAGTTTAATAAGAATCTAATTCTCAGCTTTCTGGAGAGAAAAAAAAATTAAAAAGGAAGGGAAAAGAAAAGAACTATTACATAACTGAATGGTGCTGGTATGACACACCTCCACTTCTGTTGCCTAAATGTCTCCTCAGTGTAGAAGACAGTTTAACTCATTCATAGGACTCTAGGTCAAACTGATCAATATTAAAGGAGCCTGGCTCAGTATATTAAAAATTGTTTCACACATTTCATAGTTAGATAGACAGACATTAAGTTTTGCCTTGTAAAGTTACTTTTTGGATACTGGATCTTGAATACTCAATGACTTCTATTCTGCCAATTTTTTATGCTACTGCACAGACTGGGAAGTAGTGTAGTCTGTGTTTTTTACAGAATAGTTCCTTTGGATGTTTCCCTTATTGTAAATTTCAATACGTTTTTTCCACCGAACAAACAAAAAAGCTAAAGCAAAACAAAAACTCTATTACATGTTTCCTGAACCAAAAAATAGCCAAAGAGTTAATGTGAATTCCAACTGATTTCCTAATCAGTCAATAACTGAGAAATAATTTTAATGTTTAGTTAATGAGGGGGGGTCAGTCAGTATAAGTCAAGATTTTTTTTGGCCATAGATGAAGTCAAGTCCAACAATGTTGCTAGTGAATACAAACTGTTGCTCAGTAAATACACATATGTAAACTGTAGGACTCTACACTTTACGTAGTCATCTGGCCTTCCTTTTTTACACTGTAGAAAACAGTTCCTTCTAGAATGGACTTTTTACATACTGAAGTACATAAATTCCTAAAAGTGCCTTTTCCTTTCCTCTACATATAAATGAAGTCTACCCTGACTAGCTCAAGCTTTGGTATTGCAGATACCTAAAACTACCTAGGTTGTATTTACTGTATGCTAGCAAATGTTTAATTTTGTTTTCAACTCAAAATAGCATGCCTTCATGTATCTGCAGATCAGCCACCAAGATCTAATCCAAAAAAGTAGCTTTCAGCTTTGTAATCCACAAATACCTTTGATCAGCCTTTGTTGCTCCAAAGGTTAACATTGCATTGACATTTACAATAACTGATGGATCATCAAACTGCTCACAGACACCTGTTGAACAAGTCTTCTATGTCTTCATAGTCTTCTATGCTTTCACACATACACACTATTCTTGATCTAAACTGTCTAAACATGATCCAGCTTCTAAGTTCCTTAGTGTCTACCTTCCCATCTCCCTCAACCTTTCTTTGGGTTTTATGTCTCTAGAGTTTGGAACAGCAGGATTATTAGTTTGAAACAAAAGAGTTATTACTGCTAAGCTGGTGTATTTATTGTCTGCAAATAGAAGAACTTTGAAAAGCTTCAAACTGAAGTGAGAAAATGGTATAACTTTAAAAGTTCAAAGAAGAATATTGAATTGTGTCAAAATATACCAGCACAGTTTCAGTCTGGGACTACTCAGAAAGGATGTTTCTCTAGAAAGAAAATAAAGAGGTTGAAGGTATGTTTCTAGAAACAGAGCAGAAGCAGAGATGATGACCTTCTGGTGCCTTACCATTGTTCCTTTTATGATCAGTTGTGGAGAACTTTGATGTGAGCAAAGGAGCCCAATGAAAGCAAGGAAATACACAGCTTTGTAACTTGAAAGATCGTGAAGATGTGATTAGACATAACTTGATAGTAATTGTTCTGAAAAAAATGACAGTGGTTTGGAACCTGACTTTGATAAAAGGAAGATATTTTCTTTATAATTATCATGGACTGTATTATGAAATATTTCACTTGTTACCAACCTTTGGTCTTAATATCAGATGAGGGTAGCTGCAGTACCAACAAGTCTGTCCTTTCACTCACAGTTCTACTTCCTTTCGATTCTTGCTTTCAGCTATGCTCTTGCGGCTAGGGAAAGCAAAAGGTATTTTAAGATTATTTTAAAACTGAAGAGAACAGCAGGACCTTAATGGAGAGAACAGCAATACTTATATGGAGCAACAGTATTTATGTCAATATTTAAGAGTATACATCTATGTCTTTAGCAAACAAAAAATTATGAGAAAAGTGTGATTAAACACATTCAGTATTATCTTAAGCTCCTTGAATAATGCAACAGCCTCTTGTCAGCATAGCAGTTGCTCTATCATTGCTCCCACTTAAGCAGTTTCTGGAAATGATGAAATATGCTTTTCTAACTCAGTAAGAGATATATGAATTCTGAAGTTATTTGATAAAACAAGTTTCCTTTGTATTTTCACTGTAACTTGAAATCCCTTCCCTTTTTTTCCCAAGGTTTGTAGAAAATTGTCTTGAATAGCTAGCCTTTCCGTCACTGGATCTTGAAGCAGAACATCCTTTTATCATTGCAGATGCATTAGAATGGTAAGCTAGTTCCCTTTATAGGCAATGATGCATGGTCTTTCAAAAGAATGACTCCTGTCTAAGGACAACTGGCATGCACCATACTCACATTTCTATTTTTCTACAGTAAGAAGCCTAGATGAAAAGTATAGGCCAGCTAGGATTTAGACAGCTACAGTCAGACCTTTTAATCCAATCCTCCTGTTGGTCATCCTTCTCAACTCCCTTTCTCTACAGAAATATTTTGATTAGATGGAAGGCAAACCAAATTTCACGTCTTTTTATTGCGTTTTTGGAGAAAGACAACAAATATTTTTTGTTCCAAAGTTTCTACCATTGGTATGACTGTGTCACTGAGGACTAGTTCGACCTTGTGAAGAACATCCAGCCAAGGTTTGGCCACTGGATCATCACTCCAGTGATTATTTAATGACTCTGAAGCACAACAACAGGAGCGGATGGATGTCTTGACAATGTTGCCAGAAGTTAGGCATGCCAATGAGATAGGAGACATGCAGGAAAGAAAGAAATAAAAAATGGAAGGCAAAGAGATTGAGGAGAATCACAAAAAAACCCCATAAAATGCTGCTTCTAGAAGATCTCTAATGTGATTATGAAATGAATGGGCAAGACATAGATTTTTCACGGGATGTGCTTAAGAGAGTATGCAGTTAGAAGAGGGAAACCTCAGTAATACAAGCATCTGTGGTTTTGTTTCTGCATTATCATGGACTGCAAAATATGCAAGCAGTATTTTGGAAAGGAAGAACTAGCAAATGAGCCACAAACCGACAACCCATTAGCAACACAGACTTCATTCTGTCTTTAATCAAGGCTCTGAAACAAGAGCAGTTGCAATATAATAATTCTTATAAGAGCCCCTAGTTATTATATAGGATAAAACCCTGAGGTTTTACCCTATATCTGATGCTTCCACATAACTGACTAGTCTAGTGCAACTGTATACCCACTTTTCTGGATGAGCTGAGTTTAAACAGAAGCGAAGAGAAAGGAGATTTTACTTTCTTAGTAAGTAAAAAATATTAGAGTTGAATACAAAGACAGTGGATTCAATGTACCATATGACAGGCCAAATTCGTCATGCCACCTGATTAGTCAACCTGATTATAGTCTCCAGGCAGCCTGCACATGTAACTTAAAATAGCATCTCTAATGTCTTTGTAGTAACAGACCATGTCAGGAAGAAATTCAGTTGATTGTTTGTATGCAAACAACAGTTTTGTAGCCCATAATTCATAACATCCTAAATTTAGGGAGGTGATCCACCTTCCCTAAAGATCACAGACATCATGATGTACTCACCATGACATAATAAAATGAAAGGCAGCAATGTTACACTTCAGATGAGTCAATTAGAAATGCCATCTTGCTAGAGGGCACCTTTCACCACAATCTGCATTGCTCAGAAAGCAGTTCAATTAGACAGATAATTCAGTCCAAACAGAAAATTTCCCAGCTGTCCAGTTTAACAACCAAGTTTAAAATTGGTGTGCATCTTATTTTAAATTTGATTATAACATGGATTTCTGCCAAGAGGAATAAAAGGCTGTTTTACAGAAATATTTTAGTCATATATATTATTTTGTTCAAGACTGAAATGACAGCATAGACAAAACCATGAAATTAAGGTAAGAGAATTCAAAATGAATTGGTTTAGGCAGAAGTTTTATAGGAAGGAGTGGAAACAAAAAAAAAATCCTTTCTGTTTATGTTAGGGTATTGCTGCTTCCAGCTGGTTACAACATTTTTGGCCTTCGGTCTTATGAAATGGTACAAATGACACTAGCTGAAGTTGAAAGGTCTCAAAGAGAGTCAGTAACCTCCTAGCATGATAAGCTGGGAGAAAAGCTCATTTCAGAGCTTTTGTGTGGTTTTTGATACATGAAACAACTATACTTATGAAGCTTTCATTTTGCTGCAACTCTTGGGAAAAATATACTGTTGTTTGAGTCTATTATCACCCTGTTGGGCTCTCACTTGTATTAGTTTGCAAACAATCAGCCTAAAATAATATATGTAGAAAACTTTCAGAATGACAAGTCCTGTGACTCTAAGGATGGAGGTGGATGATGATAATTTTTGGAAAAATTTATTACATGATGTCTGACACCTTTCTGTATGCTTAACATGCTTTATTATTCCAATATTTTCTCTTATTAAATTATTTCCTCATGAACCTGGTGTATAAAAGTATTGGAATAAGTAAGCTAGCATGATGTGCAATGATAAATTATTATCAGGCCAACTGTGCATGCATTCTCATAAAACCTTAAGGCACATGGAAAGACCACTTAATTTTTAACAGATATCTCAAACTCTTGTCCCAAAACCAGGGACAAGACATGACATTGTCTTTGCCTTTATTGATCATTAGTAAAATATCTTCAGATGATTCTCTAAGGAAACAAGACTCCTGTGGCAACACTAGTTGTGTGGGTACGGTATGTATATGATATTAACTTAATTTCAGTCACTTTCTGCTTGATCAATTACTTCTGACAGACAGCTGGGAGTACCAAAGGTATGTAAGTTCTTGGAGTTTTCATTAAAATTGGTACTTGAGAAGAGAAGACCCTATTAATATACATAAAAGGAAATCTTCAGCATAAATTCAGCCCATCATGATGGCCAGGGACTGCAGAGGGGAAAAGAGCTGTAAAAATGAATCAAAACAAATAAGCAGCTTTGGTAGGGCTAACAATTCACTGCCTGCTCTGAACTTGTCAGTACAAGAATTCAATTTACCTGACCTGGATATCTTGTTCCCACCTACAGCTTAGGTAAGTTACCTCACCAACACTGGCCATCTGAGAGTTATTTACCCAGGCTAGTCGTATTGGCTATGTCTGTAGTGCTGAGTGAAACATGCCTAAGGACTGACTAATAGCACTGCTCACTCTCCAGGAAACTTAGGTACGTTTTGAGAAGGTCTGCTTCTACAAACATACGAAACCTAGGTATAAGGTATCTGATAAAGACAGACAGAATTCAGCTTCAGATTTTCATTGTTGGTTACTTAACAATTTTAATGTCTGTAGTTGCATCCACACCTTATATGGTGGCTTTGTCTAGGAGAAAATAAGTTGTAAATCTGAGGCACTTCCAGACAGCAAAGAATTAAGTATTTTAAGTATTTATCCAGTGTTTGAACTCATTCTCTGATAATTTTTTATTTCACAATAGGGTATCCATGGTCAGTGGAACTGATAGACATCTCCAGAGGATGAGATGAATTGTGCTAGAAAAGATCTTTGCTGTTGATGACAGCTGAAACGTATGAAAAAAGGTTAGACTAGACACTCTGATTTTAAACAGTTTAAATCAGGTATGATTAATCCCATCCTGGAAGCTACTGAAGTGTTCTCACTATACCTGAGTTCCTTATACAGTCAATGATGAAGACTAGGTCTTTTTGAAGGTACCATAAGGAAATCCAATTAGTTTAACTTTGCTTGTTAAACTGAATGAGGCAAAATCACCCTCTTGAGAAACAAAATCCAACTATTGAATATACAGGAAATTTAACTACTTGCTTTAGAAAGATAGCTTCAACAAACTCAAGGCATTTAGGTGTCTAATAAAGATGAGCAGATTTCTTTTTTTAGATTTCATTAGTTCTTGTGCTTGTTGAAGAACCTTAACAACATTAGAGTTGTTAAATTTTAGTATTTAGTATTGAAATTAATGTTTATACTGTAATTTTTATCATCTGTTACCACAATAGCAGGAAATTACAAAAAAATTACAAAATATATGCAGAAGGCAAAACATTCTGATTCTAACATGTCTGATTTTACACCTATACTGTTAATATAATTTTTATTAATTAAGAACTTGTCTAAATTGAGGAACCTAGGAACATATTCAAGCTAGTGGATCCAGGTGTATGATCCTCCAGCTGCTTTCCAGTTGGATGACAGCAATTATAGCTCTTTGGATGAGTAGAGAAGAAACTGTGGTGTATTCAGTAAGACCCCTTGCTTGGCACACCATTGTCATAGTTTACACTGTGAAGATTTAAACAGAAGTTTAGGAATGGCAATTTTTGTGGGGGATGTGTGTGTATATGCACATACATCTATAAAAATGCTTCTTTAAGAATATCCATAGAACATTATATGAGTTTTGCAAACAGTTTGTTAACTAGAGGATCATTTAAGTTAGAAGAAAAATGCGAATAAATAATACACTAGGAATCAAACAAGCTACCTGAAAGAACAATGAGGTCTACTTGATAGATTTTCTCTGAACAGCAGATACATCAGACTCCAAATAGCAGCAGAAGACAAAGGAAAAAAAAAAAAAAGAGAGGATGCATTTGTACCAGACGGAAATAAAATTGCTCAAGGCTGCAGCACTGTGGAGGCTTGGGAGAAATGGTAGTGTTTTCCCGTCCCTGGGAAAGCTTGGAACTGATTCCAAAAGGCAGTACTCAGGGATGGGCTGTAGCTGAATTTTTTCTCAGTTGCTACAGCTAACATATATACTAGGAAATTCTTATGATTAACTATGAGCAGCCTTTAAGGAGTTGTTTAAAGGCATATTACAAATCCCCCTCTGACTTTTCTTACACCTTTTCCAACTTTTTAAATTCTTTTCCCCAATTATTTTACTGAGCACTTTATCCTACTTTGCTAGGACAATCCTGTTTCCTCCTTCAGGCTTTTCCACAAACTTTAGCAGAATAACAAGCAGGTCATAGGACCATTAAACCAATGGCACTCCTATTAAAGCAATAATCTTTTATTTGGTTATCATCTGGCTGCCAATCATCTAGGGCAAACCCTGAGGCTACAGCTAAATGAATAAATGAAAGGGATAAGGGCTGGTCTACTGGTCCTGATGGCATCAGCAAACACACCCACAAAGATAAAATAATTTCTCATTTCCACATGAGATGGCCTCTTGCTTACTGCCCAGCAGAGAAAAGTCTCTGTCCAGTGGTATTTCCTAGACAGCATCTAAACATTGTCTGACAGAGCCTCTTGAAGGACCGAAAGCAGAGAAGCTTGTGTGCTAGCAAATCACATTGTACAGGAGACCATTTGCTGGTGGTGCTTGAGTATATATGCCCTCATCCTGTTTATCAGTACTATAGACATAACAGCAGGGTCCAGGCATGACTGAGGGGATGGCATTTTTAAAAAATCTGGTTCCTTTATTATCTTAGGTTATTAAAGAATTTGTATCTGTCATACAATAGAAGTTCTCCATACCAGGAGATGGGAAGTAGAGCTAAAAAGAAAGAAAAATATCAATACTGTTCACTTCCCCCCGTATATTTTAGGCTTCCTTCCAAGCTTGTTTTTTCTCCATCTCCTTCCTCCAAAGGCTTGCTAGAAAAAAACAGAGGGAAACAGCAGCCTTTAATATAGAGTCACAATTTCCAATATAAAACCAAAACCAACCTCCAAAAAAAGAACAGAAGTGCAGTTATGTAGAAAGCCCTACTTAAAACATATAAAAAAACCACCTCCTCTGTTAAGTAGTGGTATTAAGGAAAAGCCCTACATAATAAATACATTGCATTATAGAAAGCTATGTTCTTAACATATTCAGAATAATTAACCACTTTGGTTAATGGCATACAACAGATCACTAGCCATAGCTATTGTATGCCACAGAATACCTAGAATATTTGTAAGTATACACAAGTGGCTGCATTGATCAATTTCTGTACCTTAGGAAAAAAGTAATGAAACACACAGAAGAACAGACATGCTGGAAAGTGGATCTATGTTTTTAACACAATATTTTCAGTAGTGCAGTTTTCCAGTTTCGTCTGGAAACCAAGAATCAAGAAATTTAGCTCATCATGGACTTCTAAAGAATCTAGTTCAGAGGAGCTGCTGCTGTCAGTGCTAATTGAAGGCTGATTCTAACTCACAAAACATGATTTTATCTTTCTCAACGTTTATGTAAGAACTCAACAGGTTTTTCAATCTATTTTATAATATCTAGGATCATTCTTTTACTGATTGGAAAGGAACAGCTAACAAATAATTCAACCCAAATTCAGTTTTAGTTGGCAAAGTTTTGTCTGTAATGTACTGTACACAATATTTTCTCTAATGAGTTCAAGCATCCTTCACAGATAAATATGATATTAGGCTGTCAATTCCTCAGCCAAAACTATTTAGTAGTGCCACTGTGCAAATTTCAAGGAGTCTGAAGTGGAGTAAAACTGAGCCATGAAGTTTTTGGTTTCTGGAGAACCATTTGTTTAAGACAGAAATTTTAGGGTAAGTGAAGTGGGTGCAAAGTCAGCCAAAATGAAATGACTTTTCCAAACAGACATAGCAACAGTTACTGCACATACTTTGTCAGTTCTATAATTTTACTTTCTAAAAATAGTAAAGCTCGTAAGTTAAATAATAGTTTTTTGAAAGTTTCTCATAGCAATATTTTGATAAAGATGTCACTTGAAGATGACAGTGCTACTGAAATTTTTAGAACTGCCACGGTGGGAAATTAAAGGTTCAGCCTGGAGAAGAGACATATATTTATCTATGAAAATATTAATTATGTAATAATAATTGTTTCAAATTGACATCTGATGCATCACTCCACATCTGCTATAACTAGCTCTATGATAGATTCCAGTCTATAATCACCTAATATTGCAGGATTTTCCACAAGGGAAAATATTAACAGAATGGATGTATTGTAAAACAAAGACTGAAACAGCTTCTCATTCTGATTAGAGGACAGCTGAACATGATTAGCAAGTCTCCTAAAAATTTGAAGGACCAGAGAAAATCCTTCAGAAGATGAAGGCTTATCTGTCCCTGGAAGCCTGGGTTTGAGATTTTGTTGAAATAATTCTGATATAAAACGTATAAAACAGAAGAGCAGACCAAGACAATGCATTTAGAACCTCAGATATGGAAACAGTTGTGAGGAGACAGTATAAAGGGGAATAATGTGAGAATAGAAGAGAGAATAATCCAGTTGGAAGGGACCTATAATGATCATTTAGTCCAATTCCCCCTGAGAATTTCACTCATCCATCAGGGATGAATGTTTAAATTGTAAAGTTAGATTTACTTTGTTGAAGATTTCTCTCTTCCCTCCATATTTCTGCAAAAACATGGAAGAAGGTCTAAATAATCTGTTTAAAATCAGTTGCATTAGAAAGTCAGATTACATTAACCACTGCTTTTTTTCTGTTATTAAGGCAATGAGTGCTTTACTAGGGGTTTTGAGGTTCTTTGGTTTTGGTGATGTAAATGCCATAATAAAACTTCACATTTACACAAAATATAATCTTCTGTTACATTTTACATTTTCAGTCTTCTTTTTATTTATTTATTTATTTATTTATTTATTTATTTGGGGGTTTTTTTTAGTTTTTCAGGCTTCTACAAGGAATTGTATTTGCCTGATATGTACAAATTGATGCTGACTGTTCACATCAGCTCTTATAAATGTATATAACTCATTTTTACTTTACCAGTCTGAGATAGTTTTGCTCATATTTTTTTAGCTTTGCCAGCAAGGGGTAAAATTAGGAAGTAAAATTCTGTAAACTAATATATCTGTCAGTGATACAGATGAGATAGATCTTAAAATTGCAGACTGTGAGTGCTGTACTGGGCTTTTATGTATGGTTTTTGAGGTAGTGGTGACATCTTCCATGCAGAAAAGCACCAGGTAAATGCAGCTTTGGAACACGCTCTTGTTATACTACGTCCTTCCCAAACTCAATATTTAGTACAACACACTCTCAAATGCTTGTTCATACAGCACAGTTCCAGCTACATACATGGATCTTCCTGTTCAGCAATATTTGGAAAAATTTCAGGTTTTATGTATATATTTGCTCTTTTGGAGTGATGAAAACTTCAAATTGAGACACCCATGGAAACAACTTTACAGTATCTGTAAATATTTCAAAACAACTACTGAAATTTAGGGAAGGAAAAACCCAAACAAGCCAAGCAGAAAAAGAAAGGCTAATATTCAGTAATCCAAGGTATTGTCGATAAAACAGATTCTGTATTTTCATGGTTATTCAGGCTCCGAGAAATCAAATTATGTTGAAACAGTTACATGTCAAAATATATAATTCAATAAATCTAGTTTTTTAGGAATGCAGGCAGAATCTACTCTGCTGATTATATTTAAATACAAGGCAAAGCTCTAAAGGACAGCTGGGTGGCAAAGGGTAGGATGTGTCCCAGTCCATTCGCTCACAGTCTGTGGAAAGAAGCAGGTGATTCTTTGGTGTAATTTAACACAAATTACTAAACAAACCTTAAGCTGGTCAGATGAATTGTATCCCAAAAGTTCTTTCCAAGGAGAGCCTATGATGACTGGTTCAGGTGCAATTGTTTACATGACTGATGTCTAAAATCTGCTGAGAGGAATTTTACCCTAAAAATCACTATGGAATGAAGGTTCATCGCTTTCATATACCTGAAAATTTTAAGTGTAAAAAACTGACACCTTTAGGAAGGTTTCAAATGAAACCTGAATTTGTTAATGTAGGTATTAATCTCACATGTAATGTAACCTACTCATAGAAAGAATAGTTTGTCTTCCAGTTTTAATTGTAAAAAGCAGTGTGAGCTGGTACTATTTCCAGCTGTTTTCCAAGTAATGCACTAGAATATATGGAGTGTAATCATGTTCTCTATGCAGCTGGGATGAAGTGGGAGTATTAACTCCGTTTTATTTATACAGTTACCAATGCAATTTTAAATTTATTTGAAATAATTGTCCAAATTTTCTGAAATTCCTTTCTTAACTACCATTTTGTCTACATAATGAATAAAGACTGTTTGGTTAATTTTCATAAAGATCATTTTCATGCCTTAAAAGTCAATATAGTTCTTAAAATTATTTCTACCATTTAAAAATTATTTCAATTATTTTTATATTCTGAAGAGATCTAACATTATACTTGTATTGAAGCTAATTTCTTCCATTTTTATATGTATATTGTTTATATATTACTATTTATATTGTCTTCTAATAAATCAACAAGGTTTACTAAGGTATTTGTCTAACTAATTTTTTAAGCTTTAAATATAAGGCGTTTGGCACATTCTGAAATATGAAGAATAATCCTTTGATTATCATGAAGCTGTTAGAAGTTTAATGTATGATTGGATGTTGCAATCTTTAAGTAACCACCGAAGCATTGCTAAAATAAAACCCCTCAGATTATGGCTTTTCTTAAAAAATGCACCCTCATAGAAAAAAATGTAGAATCTAACATTATTAATAGCAATAATTGCCATTTGGTGTAACCGATAAAATGTTCTCTGTCCAAATGTCATTAAAAGCACCAGTCTAAGACTAATTCCAGAAGTGCCCAACTCCATTATAATTTCATTATAAAAAATATGTGTAGACTTCATCATTCATGTTTTCTTACCATTTTGAAAAGATGAAAAAACTCCAATCTATATAAACCATTAAAGATTATTTAAATTTGGTTTTGGATGATGGTGTAAATCTCAAATTAAATTAGATTTCAAAAGATGCATCTGCTTCTGTATGAAATGGCATACCTCCCCAGTTTATTTCTGAGCCCTCATCTCCTTATCATTAACACTATATAAGCATTAACTCATTCATGGTCTTTTTTCTGGACAAAAAAAACCCCAAACAAACAAGCCCAGTTTCTTCCGCAACAAAGCCAACAGCTTTGGGGACAGTTCACTCTACTGGCAGGTCTCACATTTTTTAGGTGTAACATTACATAGCTCTTAGCAGAAACCTTTGTAGTCTACTGGTGCATGCATGCAAAAGCATATCCACACCAGAAGTTTGATAAAACAAATCTGTACAATGCACAAACAGTACTAGTTATTCTATCTATTATCACTATTTATTATAATAATTCAGTATATTTATTATCACTACAGAACTTTCAGCTTTTGTATGTTTGAAAACATAAAATTTGGCCTTTGTCTTGTAAAAGATTTGATAACATTTTCCTACACTCCCCTTTTCATGTTTAGCTTGGTGGTGCCAAACAATAGGACAAGAGGCAACAGGCAGAGACTGATGCACAGAAGTTCCACCTGAATATCAGGAAGGACTTCTCTGCTGTGTAACAGACTGAGCGCTAGAACAGGCTGTTCAGAGATGTTGTGGAGTCTCCTTCCCCAGAGACATTCAAAAGGTGTTTGGATGCAATCCTGAGTAAAATTATCCAGAGGACCCTGCTTGAATGGGGAGGTTGTACTTGATGACCTCCAGTAGTCCCTTCCAACCTCAAGCATTCTGTGAGTATGGGAAGACCTTCATGCATTTTTTTGTGCTTCAGTACAGGCTGTAGAACAATATTAAGGTCATAAGGGTGAAGAAAAATGTCATTCAGACATACCTCTTTTTTTTCTATTACAGCTTTGCCTTTAGAGAGGATTGAGAATGTCCATGGGAAAGGAATTCCCTGAGGCCATTCTGCATCTCTTTAGAAGGGTGTTAGCACTTGTTTCTTGCTTAGTTATCTTACATTTTGAAAAAGGAGCTTGTGCAGGTAGCATCTACTTCCTAAGGAAAACCTGACATTCATGGTTTTCTGTGAATGAAGTTAACTACCAGAGCCACAGCACTCCTGACAGAAGCCAGCTGAGCCCAGAGCACAGACATGATGTAGAATGCAATGGTAAATATTATTTATTATGAGATCCAGTGTAAGATGAGTTCATTTTTAATTCCAGTCACCCAACACAGATAAATTAACTCTAAAAAAAAATTCAGCACGTATTTTGTTGAAGAACAAAATATTCTGAATTATTTTATGTCATTTATATAAATGAGATGTTTGAAGAATGAGAAAAAAGATAGAGTTGGAGATTTAATTATAAGATTTTTTTATTAATACACTGAAATGTATGTTTAGTGCACGACTACTGAACCATAAAGAGATAACTTTTCAGATCAAATCTCACACTTCTGTATCCTACAAAACTGCATCTTTTTTCTTGGCTAAAAAGCAGGAAACCTGGGATGCTCTTTTAATATATTGAAATGTACTGATTAGTTATAAATCAGTAAAATTGTAAAAAACCTTAATTTCTTAGCTATCACTGTTAAACACTGTTTGCAAAAAATGTAAGGAGATTTCAGCTGCTTAGTCTTTTCTGTTAAATACCACAGTTAGGTATTTCTCATTGTAGGTGTCAACAGTAATGCTTCAAATTTCTACTTTTGACTAAAATTACAGTTTCTGAGGAAAATAAAAGTAAATTCTGCTAAAAAAAAAAAGGCATGAAAAACCACACATGTTGAGACTACACTGGAATTTGCTAGATTAAATTTTTGTTTTTTAGGACTCATGTCTGCTTCTGGAGGAGGCCACTTGAATAAAGTCAAGTGTATTATCACAAATTAAATTAATTTTGTTTACATGGTTTCTTGATAAATTAGACTCTGTAGTCAGGAGTTAATAGATACAGTTCCCATTGGTAATGCTGCTCCTTTGAGGTACTGAGGGAAAAAAACCACTGTTGTTTAGATTTGGATTTATAATTTGATTACTCCTAGTATCTACCCAAAGATCTATATGCAACGAGGAGGCATAACACAACACAACACAACACCTGCTTCACAGGATTATTGTTTTCTAACAGCAGCACTTGATGTCTGAGGCAAAGTTTTTGTCTGTTTAATACCAAGATATAAAGTGCTTTCAAACTACTCACACCTAGTGTGCCAAGAGATTCAAAATGGGTCAACTAATTTATTTCATAAGTATTTGCAAGACAGGGATGTCTATAAGCCAAAAATTCCTGTATTAAGGTATCACAGTTTAACCTTTAAACCAGGACATAAGGTTTGTCCCAAAGGAATTTTCTTCCATCATAGAAACAAATGAATTCTTAATCTCATTCACGTAACTATAAAGGCACTTACAGATGCTGGGACATACAGAAATAGTGTGCAAAAAATAATAAACCATGTGTAATACTGTACCCTTTGTACAACATAAACACAAAACTTTATTGGTAAGTTACGCTACATTTTTGTCCTTTTCTGTATGTTCTTAATTTGTGTAGAGAGACAGAGATGTCACAGTTGACAAGCATACGAACCATGGAGCCGCTAAATAACGGTTAGATGGTCTCTGGAGGTCGTAAGAGTCCAAACTCCTACAAGAGGGAGGACTGTTACCCCACTCCCAGGTCAGGGGTGATGTCTGAAGCGCTCCGAGGACAGTCACGACAGCTCCTAGTCTTGAGCAACCCTCCAGACTGAACCTCCCCAGACAGCACATGCAGCACTTTTGCTACATCACCTGGCACCACAGTCACCTTCATAGTGGCCCTTCAAGTAGTTAGAAGCAATCACTAAGCCCTTCATTAGCCTCCTCTTCCCAGGACCACCAAAGCTCAGCTCCCACACTCCATCTTTCTTGTAGGGTATGTTTTAGGCATCTACTATCTTAGACACCCATTACTACACTAGTTTCTCCTGACAGCACTCCCCTGTCATCTGCCAGCTCCCAGTGTCCAGAAGAAGGGCACTGTAATTTTCCTCAGTCTCTTGGCCACCCTTTTTATATGCGATCGGCCAGTGACAGGATGCTCTGGCGGCCACGCCACGGCCTCTATCTGGTGCTTCCTTGGGGCCAGCCCGGGCCCATCGCCCGGGAGCAGTCTGATGCCATAGCGGGTGAAGGACCTTGGTCCTTCCCCGCAGCAAGCCCCTGCCAGCCCCGCCACTCCTGAGAGTTTTCTGGCCGTGACCCAAACGGGACAAGGCGTTTCTGCAGTCCCAGTAGCGGCCGGGACACCTCTGAGTGCCGGTGAGGAGCTCTTTGTTCCTGGCACAGCAGCGCGGTCTCGGGGCGGGAGGGCGGCGGGCACAGCGCCGGCACCGGCAGGCGCTGAGCTCGCTCTCGGCCTCCCCCGGCTCAACTTGCCGAGGATCGGGGGCTCAGAATCGCCGCCCGCTTCCCGCTCCACGCGGCTCCCCTCGGCTCACCTCCTCCCGGGACACCCCCGCCCCTCGGCCCTGACGGAACCGCCGGCTCCGACCGAGCCCCTCCCGCTGCCGCCGCCGCCGCCG